>VOMN01069619.1:0-11994 GCA_014899125.1 Orchestia grillus | reverse complement strand
AGCTGAAGTGCACCTAATATTTACCGTAAACCGAGCACACGCTATACCCGGCTGAACCGACCGGCCACCCGGCCGGTGAGAAAAGAGCCGGCCGACCCCACCGGCTCTTTTCTTATCTATCCGAGCACCTACTTCACACCATTACTCGCTACGAAAGCTTCTACAGAACTCGTGAGTTCATTTCCAACTTCTCGGACACTCACCAGCTTCCCTTGACTGTCTCGTGACGTCCGCGGGTTAGGAACCGTGCGGGTTGTCTTGATCATGAATTGATTCTTCGAGACGCGGCCTTCGATCTCCCCACATATGTACATGGCAGCCATTACTTCCCGCCCCTCTGACATTCTACTCTTCCCAGAATGTGAACTTCTTTTTTTGTAAAACACGAAGCTGTTTTAAATTTCGTCGAATGCGCCTAAACTTTATGAATATTTCGGTAATCTGATTCAGGAGCTGGACTACGTGAAATTAAGTCTCGAACTCCACTATCATCGAATGGCTCAATTGTAATAAATTATTTTAATCGGTCTACCTCCTGTTCCCGTTGCTGAATTGTTTGTAGAGGGATGCGTCTGACAATGGTTTTCCGTGTTTCAGATTTTCTTGTGATAATATGTAAAAAGTCAAATTTGAATATTTGTATTTATTTTATATTATATTTATAGATTACTTGTTGATCTCAAATGACGTATAAATGTTACCTAAGGTAGTCCAGGAAGCTGAATCTCACGTGCAGAAATTTACCAGTATATAGTGTTACAAAAATTAATGAAAATGTGGTCGTATACTTATCGAAAACCAATATATAACTCTTCTGTTGAGTAAACCTATTTTCCTGGGAACAGCAATTGAAAAGAGCTACTTCGAATCAGAAGGGCTTTGAAAATATTTATTTATGTATTCTTTCTCGAGGCAAGAATGGTTTGAAAAATGTGGCGCTTTGTAAGGTGCACGCGACCGCTGGACGCCAACACATTCCTTATATTAGACGTACTCCGCTGGGCTGAAGCGAGGGGGTCTTTGCAGCTCGGCCGTCTCGCACACCAGCCCCAGGTATTGGCAAAAGATCGCTCCCGAATTCTGGCAGAAAAACTCGCGCTCTAGGTTTTTGGGAGCTCGAGACTTCTCCTCATTCCAAGGCAAATCTCAATTGAAGGATCATCGCTTCGTCCAAATGAGGGGAGAAGCCAAGATTTTCTTCCCGGCTTCGACTAAAAAGAAACTAAAAAAGGAGATATTTGACGGATTAGAATGAGGGAGCTTTGGCGAGGTCACTTTAAAAACCTCATTAGGCTTTAATCAGCTGGAAATCAAAGCGCCTGAAGGCAAGAAGGAGCGCAAAATTCAAAGATTATTGCGCAAGAAATGTGCGTCTCTCTTGAGTACGAAAAACGGGTCTCAACATTTCTAGTTAATTTGGAACGAATTAATATTTATTGCGCAGAAAATAGCTCAGGCGTAGATTGAAAGGAAAAAGCAAGGCGAGCGACTTGGAGTTGTGCGGCCGAGCTCCAGCGCTGCACCTCACCGCGCTTCCTTAATTGCTTAATTCCGGGGTCAAACTCATCTAAAAGACTCAGGTCTCGTTAATTCTCCTGTGAAACAGAAACACAAAAACGAATGAAGGCGTCGTGAAAATTCAATTACCGCAAATTCATTAGGATTGAATGCAACGAGGGGAGCCTCGTACTTGCTCCCGAAATTTTGCTTGACGCGCACCTAATTATTTAGAACATCGATTGTGACCTCATGAATGAATCCTGTTGGAACTGTTTTTTGTATAAGCTGAGGTTTCTGATGTGTTATAGGCCTGGCCACTGAAGCGCTAGTAACTCTATTCTACTACTACTACTACCACTTCTACTGCTACTCTGCGTAGATGCAGTGAATATATAGTGCAGTCCTGTCATGGCGCTCATGTAGTCGTGTTAATTGCTACCTTAAAGAAACTTGAGCTGGTTTGCCGGAGCAAATTTCTCAGCCGACCAACGAGTACCCAGTTCCTTCGTTCCCGTCTCCTCAGCGCTGTGGCACTCTGCGGGCTGGTCGACCTCTTAATGGGGTTCGATTTCGGGTCCGCGCTACGCTGATTTCAAGTCGTCGCGGAGTGCTTCTCTTGGGAAATGAAGATCGACTCCCACACGATTCACAGCACACACAAAGTTACAAAATTCGAGTTTATTGCACAGAAAACGGGAAAATAAATTAGCTCGTCCCAGCCGAGAGAGGGCCAAACTCTAAATTGCACCTCTAAATGTTCTCTGACTCGAACAACATCCATTTTTTCCTGACTTCTCAGTGAAGCAAATGTCGGGCGGAGCGCTGAGCTGCCAGAGCTCGCCTGTGAGGGAACACAGCAGCTGGAGCAGCGCGAGGGCAACCGCAGGCAGCGCTGGACCTCACAAGCGGGCCTGGTGTTGACATTTGTTGCCGGACTTGTGCCGGCCGCTGCCGCTCCGCATCCTCTGGCTGAACTGAGGCTCGTAATCGGAGGGGAACTGAAGCACTCGCCCTCCGTGAAGGGAGGAGGAGGGAAGAGGAGGGGAAGAGGAGGGGAAAGGAGGGGGAGTAACGAAGGAGGGGGTTGCGGTCTAGAGAGGGGCATTGCAGATGTATCAGATACAACTGTTTTTCGCAGGCCATTTGAGAGTGTTCACCATTTATGGGGAAAATTGAATTTTCGATTGAGAAAAATAACATCCGGTTGAAATGGTGTTAAGTTTTGCCCGTCTTGTACAACCCTGAGCCGCCTGTAACCTTAAGGCTGCCATTGCTATATCGTAGCTCGCTGGGCCACAAGTGCAGAGTTTCCCTCTCCTCTCTTTTTTCTTTGTAATTACGACAAATTCTCAAAGTAAAAAGTAGGCCAAAGAGAGCCGTGTGTCAGCTGCAGAGTGTGTCAGCTGCAGTGTGTGTCAGGTGCAGGGTGTGTCAGCTGCAGAGTGTGCACAACAAGTCACCACACAAGTCACCACACAAGTCACCACACAAGTCACCACGCAAGTCACCACACAAGTCACCACACAAGTCACCACACAAGTCACCACACCCAACCTACCGGCAAGCAATTAACAAATGACGGAGGAGCTCCCATCTTCTTTAACGACCAGGCCTCAGCCTGCTCCACTGCCTCCACCGCCTCCTCCGTCTCCTCCTCCGTCTCGAAGTCCTCGTCCTCCTCCTCATCCACCTCAAAATTCTCTTTCACTTCCGAGTCTTTTTCCACTTCCTCATTCTCCTCCTCCGCGTTCTCTTCTACACACAAGTTCTTTACCTCCTCCTTTCTCTCTTGTTTCCCCAAACTTTCATCTTTCTCCTCCTTTTTCCTCCTAATCCTTCTTCTCCTTTTCGTTCTTTTTCCATCTTCGAGTCTTTTAATTCCTCTTCCTTTTTTTCCTTCGGAGCCTTCCTCCACCGCCTCCTCGATATTTTCCTCCCAATATTCCCCCTCCCCCTCCTCCTCCTCCTCCTCCTCCTCTTCTTCCTCCTCCTTTTCTGCCTCTTTATTTACAATTCCACGGTCTCAAGCTCCTCCGTCCTCACTGAAGATCAAGAAAATCTGTCGACAATTTTATCTTAGGAAATAACAACCCGAATTTCCCAAACGCTTGAAAAGCTCTTTCCAATTTGCGGTACATTTTTCAAACTCGACTAGCAATTTCTGTCGCACAATCGGCGTGGGTTTTAGCAATTGTGAACAGGCCTTCACCAGCGCCGGACAGGATGCTGGGGTGTGCGTGTGTCCGCCTCGGCGATTGACAGCTTTTGAATTATTTCTTCACCCAGATCGCCCCATTTTCACTAAGCCCTCCACATTTCCACCCAGACTATTATACTTCCACTCAGACCGATACATTTCCACCCAGACTGCACAGTAGCAACACACCGGAAGTTCCTTAATTAAAAAAATTAGGACCCGGATCTCTGCCACTCCGTACAGCGCATCAGGCGGCCCCACCGGTCTGTTCTCGCCAGGCTTCTAATTAATTTTCATTCACAGAGTACGCTGAAATTGTGCATACCTTAGATCCCCAATTTTTGTAACGGCTCGAGCTTTTTCACCAAGAATATTTCACTTCGAGAATGTTTCCGATGGATAAAACTAGTAAATTATAATTCGTATTATATTATCATTGAAGTCATCTCCCTATTCCATATCCAGTATACAAATGTTCCTACGCGTGTCCACGTTGAAATTTGAATTTTACAGGTTATTTGTCTGAAAATGATTTTTGTTAAAATCGAAAGCTTGCAACGAAAGGAAAAAGTTTTCCATCTGTTCGTTGGTTTTATTTTTCTTATTATAATTTTTATATCAGTTCAACGATTTGAAACGCAGGTTATACGCCAATATCCTAGCTTATCCCCAACACCTGCGTGTGCAATTGGATTTAATTCATGAGTCTTAGTTTTATCAGAGTTGAGTTCGTAAATCGTTCAAATGCGACGTCTGTAGAAAATATGAGCATAAAATAAAAATTATTCATCTTATTCCATCTTGCAGATCGGGTCATGGTACAATTAATCTAAATCTCCGTGAGACGAACGTCCAACAAATGGCTGCCCACTCCGCACCGACGGCCGGCAACCCATCTTTTGAATTAGAAATAAATGTGCAGCGGTGAGAGGGTTTTTAGAGCAACTTATGGAAGAACACGTACCCGTACCGTGGGCCAAAAACCTGGGATCGAGATGGAGATCATCCATTATTGGAAGGCATTATGGGGCTGCCAGTAGCTTCATTCCCCTCAGGAATCCTCCTCAATACCCCATCCGGGCAACGCTTCTCACCTCGTTCTTTGAGGGATTCTGGCAGGCAGAGCTGCTGGAGGACGGAGCGACTCCCAAGTCCTTCATCAAGTAATAGGGGTCTTGCGCTTTGCTTCAGCCATCGCATGTATGGATAAGGAAATTAATAACGAGACTTCAACAGGGTCATGGCGGGTAGAGACAAGGGGAGTACTCGTAGAGACGAAGGTGATACTCGTAGAGACAAGAGTAATACTCATAAAGACAAGGATAATACCCGTAAAGACAAGGGTAATGCTCACAAAAACAAGGGTAGTATCCAGATGAGGTAAATGCGTAAACGTTCTCTATGCCAAGACGCACACGTGCGTCACGCAGCATTTTGTTACGCTCAACCCAGTTGCTCTTTAACTATTTTTAATTACTATCATGCGCTCTTGCCTCTAATGCACATGTGTGCCTGTGTTGATGTGTATAGGCTGCGAGGGCTTCCATTTCGAAGAACCACTATGATAAGAAATATTGCAATTAACGTGGATGGTAAATATTAAAAACGATTTTGACGTGAAGGAACAGCGGAACTGACTTTTATTGCTGCTGTGGATGTCTTGGAACAGCCAAAATGGGCGACGCATTCATTTATATCTATATATATATACTAAGTATTTTTTTTAACTCTTCCACTTCTTCATAGACCAATAAGGTTGACATGGGAGTCACATCCATGATTTTTACGTTGTATAAAAAATGAAATTGCCACCATTCAAAATATTAATATTGATGTTGTACAAAGTCTTTTGGTCAACTTCCACAACGCGGAAAGTTGCAGCGTTCAAGCCTCCTTCGAATTGTTGTATGATGGACCAATCACAAACTTCATGGAAAAGAGGACTTAAATCTATGAAGGGGAATTTAAAATAATTTTACATGCAAATAAATATTCATCTGAAGCAAAGCAGGCTGCATAAGTTGTTAAATTGAACCATTGTTTGCAGTTTCATCCATAGGTTCTCATTTTCACATTACATTGCTTTTACACCTGTATTTATTACGGGTGTAAATTTGTTCTTCATCACCCAGCATATTCAAATGATTTATTCAACGTGGGCAAAAATGTCTGAACGTTAAATTCAATTCTTCTTACCCGCATTACAATCTGCTTTTATGGTCTTATGTCTAAGAAGAATGCAGGGAAATAATACAGTTTACTTTTTCTTGTGAACTATTTCTTTTTCCCTCCTATGATGGTCGTTACTGGGCCAACATGATCATAAGTACAGTTAATCACTATCAGTATCTATTACGCCTCAATAAAGATAAAAAACACAAACTATCATAAGCCACTGCACAGATGGCCAGTAAAATCATCGGTCAAAGTCGGATGAAATTTGAAAAATTGGGACCGTAGAATGAAACAGAGCCAGAGGTTCGCGTGCGTCTGAAGGCCCTCTACCTTTAAAGCTAAAGCACCTAAATGGTAATAAGGGATGCTTTAGCCACACATAACGAAGCATGAAGCCTTCTGAGCATGTACCGACCGACTTACTTTAAAATTCAACGTCTTCTTAAGGGGACCCGTAAGATAGTGCAGGCCTACAGTGACCTTAATGGCGCAGTTACAGCATAATGGCGAAATAAGGTTGACGCCCAGCCGTGCTCCTGGACCTTACAACCAAGACGCTGGCACCGACAGTGTGGATACAGTGATCATTGCTGCTGGAGTTATTTCCACAGCGAACGTATCCTATTTACAGTGAAGCACTGCTGCTGGAACTAAAGGCACAGCGAATGTATCCTGTTTACAGCGAGGCACTGCTGCTGGAACTAAAGGCACAACGAATATGTCCTGTTTCCAGCGGTGCATTGCTGCTGAATTTTGCTCAGCGAGTGTATCATTTTTGCGATAACCAGTATACTTGAGCTCTCTGATACTACATATAATACTTATTACCATGGGTTGGTCACGGAGTGTTTCCCTCGGGAGTGGAAGACTGAGCCCCATACCCTCCACTGCACCAGTGCACTGAATGCTGTAATGTCAACTCTATTGGAATAAAGTTTATTTCTTTAGCGTACTGCCATACTCTTGTTCTGAATCTGTCGATTACATCCTAGCACTTTTTTGAGTACATATAGACCAACATGTGCACTCTCCGTACAAAATTTTTTAGCTATGTTCTGTGTTCGATGCGAAATTTGTGTGCATTAAGCTACTAGGATGGATTCACGATTGATGTTGTTGGCTTCTATCTCCGACTTAAATTTTAGTGACGACTCATGCTGCTTGTCCGGTGTTGTAAAATAACAGGCTCACAGATGATTATCGAACACTTGCCTCATCAGCAGCTAAGTTATATGAAAAGAATTGGAAAAAGCGGTAACCAGGTACGTAAGTCATCACTTTTGCTGCTCACTGCGTACCCTTGTAAGGGTACTTGAAAGCATCAACTGGGTTTTTTATTGATGGACCCAGTTGGCTGACCTCGAAAACTTGGATCAATAAATAAAAAACCCAGTTGATGTTTTCAACTCTCCGTACAAGATGGATCCTGGGCGTCCCCTATTCTAACACACTACACACGCTGGAACTAGGGATAAGCTGTCGGTCCGCTGTTCGGTTTGAAATCCGATGTGACTGCCACGCAAACAAGATGATATGCAACAAAATCGTGGGAAGAAGCTAATTTTCAATGGCAATTCTTTGTTCAAGAAGTAAAGTGAAGAGCAACGTAAAGGACTCAAGTAAAGAGCAACGTAAAGGACTCAAGCAAAGAGCAACGTAAAGAAGTNAACGTAAAGAAGTCAGGTAAAGAGCAACGTAAAGGACTCAAGTAAAGAGCAGCGTAAAGAAGTCAGGTAAAGAGCAACGTAGTACATATTTGAAGCCGCTTCAACACCATCCGAAAATCGATTGTCTCGAGTCGCTCAACTCTGAACGGTAACAAGCATGTTCCCATTCAGTGCAAACAAATTACGTGAATCAAGTCGGTTTGCACTGAAACGCAATTTAATATACGGCGACATTTTCTTGAAAACAGGTTTGGCGAAGGGAATTTTTTTTTTAAAGATTGCATCTTGAAAGAAATTTAGCGTTAAATTATTTTGCAAAAATGGTATATCAAACAACACTTAATTAAATTGAATTATGCCCACCTCCCCTGAACACGTGCCTGCAGGGGGCGTTGGTTTGTGGATGCCACCACTTGCTAAATAAGTTGAGCAATCCAGGTAGAAAATTCATGGAGAATTTAGTCATCATTGCTTTCCCTTGGACGCCACTTCTGTGCTTCTTAAATGAGTCGGAAAAGTGTGTGACGCAAGGGATCCGGATAGAAAATTTCTGAAAGATCAATTACCATTATTTTCGTTTAGACGCCATCCTCTCGTTGATTTACAGCGACGAGGTCGGTGCTGTGCCAGGCTGCGTCACGATCCAAGTTTTCATATCGTGATCTTCGAGCGAGAAAGTAATCCCAAGTCCGAGCTTAGGTAGCTACAAAGTTTGGTCATCTCCGTCAGTACGGAGCCCAACTCCTCACGCCTTATTCTCTGCCTTTTGGTCCATTAATTGTCATCTTTTCTCCTCTTGAAGGCGTTGCTGTCGGTCTTTTGAAGCCTGAGGGGGCTGGCCACTGCTAACACCCCGAGTTTCCCGTTGATTCCCAGCACAGTACATGAAATTTGTGAGTAGATTATAATTTGTTAAACTCAAGATGAAGGATATTAAAACTACCAAATAATCTAATTTCTCTTAGAATATTCATTCACTATAAATGCTCAAAGCGTAAATGACTTGATAATATAATACAAGTTTCGGAACACTCAATTCTTTAAGGTAGATCGAGAGCAGGCTTTGATTTGCAGAAGTTATTTTTGAGACAGAAGTAGAAGACGTTTCGTCTCCCCTTGTTGCACTTGATATAGACCGCCCTCAGGGAAAGACTATATTGGAACTTTCTTTTATTGGCATATTAAAATTCTCTGCACTTTTTGATGTTTAGTGGTATGTATTGGTGTTTACTGGAATGTATTGGTGTTTTTCAGCTACAATATATAAGTGTACATGTATTTTTCACGTATATTGGTACTTATTAGTACTTTTCAAACCTGTTGGTATGAGTTGGTGTATTTTAACTTTCATAAATGAAAATCATCAGAGTTTCTAATTATGCGAACATCAAGAACTTTGTCAGAGCGATGGCTGCAGTGGTTTCTGCTCTGTGAGACCTATTTAGTTATTCTGGTCTGCGAGACTTATTTAATTATTCTGCGAGACCTATTTATTTATTTTGTGAGATCTATTTAGTTATTCTGCTTTGCGAGACCTATTCAGTTATTCTACGAGACCTATTCAGTTATTCTGTGAGACCTATTTAGTTATTCTGCGAGACCTATTTAGTTATTCTGCTCTGCGAGACTGCGAGACCTATTTAGTTATTTTGCGAGACGTATTCAATTATTCTACGAGACCTATTTAATTATTCTGTGAGACCTATTTAGTTATTCTGCGAGACCTATTCAGTTATTCTGCGAGACCTATTTAGTTATTCTCCGAGACCTATTTAATAATCACGTAAATATATATGGTTAATTTGTTCTGGAATCTGTCTCTCATAAATCGATGATCATTATTCATGCGTAAAAATCGAGTATTCGCAGGAAACGTAATGAGCCCAGAGCATGAGAAGATCGGCCACTTTTTACCCAAAGCAAAAAATGTACCCGCTAGTATGTCTTCAACCATTTTCAAAAGCGAACATTCTCATTTCAAAACATTTTTAAAGGCGAAAGTGGGAAATGTAACTCGAAAACCCTAGTCGGTTTGTTTCGCATTCTTTTCGTGGCTAACAGATATCTCTAGCAGATGAAATTTCATGTTTCACAAAAAAAATTAGAAGGCTTTTGGGTCTGTAAGTTGCGGCGGCGCAACTGCCACACCTGACGGACTGAAGAAAATTAAAAAATACAATGCATTGTGCTCTTTTAGCCGAAACGAACAATCATTTTCAAGAACATTACATGTGTTGAACCGCAAACTAAACGAATAATTTCACCTCTACAATCAGCTGAAATGAACTTGGTGAGACAAGCAAGCCCCAAAATTGACGTTCAAGCTTTGCATGGCTGGTAAAAATATTTTGATACAATTTCACTCTCGATCTTTCGTTCTCTGAGGTTCAGGGCAATTTCTTCGAAAGTTTTGAGCAGCAAATCTCGCTTTTACGTTGAAGTCAAACTTTGCTGCTACGCCAGACGGTGGCCCTTAATTCTCGTGGAATTTAGCTACTGCTGTCAGCAGCAGCAGCAGTAGTAGCAGCAGCAGCTGCAGCAGTAGTAACAGCAGCAGCAGTAGTAACAGCTGCAGCAGTAGTAACAGCAGCAGCAGCAGTAGCAGCAGCAGCAGCAGAAGTAGCAGCAGCAGCAGCAGCACCATCTTGGTCTTTGTTCTGTGTGTGACAGCGGCCCCCTACGGACACGTCTGGGTGATGCTTTCTAACGTTGATGCTATTGTGTTGGTGGAGGTAAGGGCGGTCCTTTTGTGTTGGTGGAGGTAATTGTGGTGCTGTCGTGTTAGTGAAGGTAAAGGCGAAGCTATTACATTACAAAAGTAGGCATGGTGCGATTGTAATACTGGAGGTAGTTACACAAAAGCACCCCGCCTGTCTTGTGTTACACAAAAGCACCACCTTTGCCTTCACTTACGCAAGCCAATTTTATGCAAATGGAAGTAATAATGATGTATTTTTATAACTGAAGGGAAGATCAGATGGTTTATAGTAGATATGATGGATATATATCACCCAAAAGCTAAAAATAATTAAACTCGTGCATGAACTGCTCAATGCTGGTGCTCCTGATATACATACAGCTCATTTAGTATCTAAGATAGATTCCATTTAAGTAGCAGAAAAAATGGAATAAGATATGCTTATTTCTATTGATCATACTGAGAATTTCTTCTCTTTATTTGGCAGTACTTGCTCAATTTTGAAACATTCAAAGTGACTGGAATTTTTTTTCAGAAATCAGTTTAGTCTTCGCCCACCATTTTACCTGTAGTTCAATTTTCTTGAACTCCTTTTTTTCGATAGATGCCATGTTTTTTTATATTTCGACTACAGATGATGAACGCTGGAGTGCAGAGACCCAGCGGAAGGGACTGCGAGGAATCTTTTAATTCATGGAAAACTGGAATGAGTTTACTGCGTTGGTTGCCTTCCATCTCCAACTTCAAAAGGTTCTATACCAAAAGTTGTTTTTAAATTAAAAGTTGATAGATATCAATTTCTTCTTAACTTCATCTTTGATCATTCGGTCACATTAATTCCAATGAAAAAAATTATAAAAACACTAAATTTGAGTCTACCATACGGATTCATTGGAAGAAGACTAGAAATCAATAAGTTTCTTTGTTTATATATTTTGAAAATGACTTTTTTCAATTATTCTTGAACTTCTTGCTTGAATGTTTGTTTTCCTTTCATTAGCCCTGAATTTGGGCAGCTGCCGAAAACCGCAAAATGCGCCATCACACCGCACTCAATGAGCCTTGCATTTGGGAGACCTATTGATGTCCCTGAGAAAGGACAAGCTAAATGAACTGATAAAATCAAATGAAAACTATTTTTTCAGGGAGAGATGGCAGGTGGCACTCAGCATGCAGACTGCAGCTTCTTTCAAAACCACAGCCATGTGCAAAAACATCTTGAATTTTCTAACCCAATAACAACTATGCGATGAACAGAAATTGGGAAACTCAATAAAAACCGTGAATGTTCATTTCCCCTTGAGAACTTCTGAAATAATTCTATTTCAAATGACTCGTGCAATGCACTCGCTAACATTGTAACAGCAA
This sequence comes from Orchestia grillus, assembly GCA_014899125.1. NCBI lineage: Eukaryota > Metazoa > Arthropoda > Malacostraca > Amphipoda > Talitridae > Orchestia > Orchestia grillus. The sequence goes on along the minus strand of VOMN01069619.1, from coordinate 389 downwards.
GCATCTCGAATTCCGCGTGGCACCGCAAAAACACTCGTGAAAAGTCTAGTCTCGTCGTGCAGGATTGGTGTTTCTTAAATAGCAGGCAAATAAACACCGCTTCGAGCGTCAACAGCATCAATGAAACGCAGTTTTATCGGCCAGGAGCGTCGGTGTACTTATAAATAGATTGTGGATGGAACTCCCACGGGCAAGAAACTAATGTCTGCAATCGGTCGCAGCCTAACGACCCAGCGAATCGATCCCGCTCTAATACTGCTGCATTGTGGCGACCAATCCAGTCCTGACGGCGGTACACCAGCTGCAATTGTGGCGACCAATCCAGTCCTGACGGCGGTGCACCAGCTGCAATTGTGGCGACCAATCAAGTCCTGACGGCGGTACACCAG
>VOMN01069613.1:0-30468 GCA_014899125.1 Orchestia grillus | reverse complement strand
TGATGTAAATTACTTGTGGTGAATAAATGTTTACAAATGTTTACAAACGTTTACAACTGAAAAGGCTCTATTTCTGCAAATGATACACGCCACTCCTTGAGCTGCCCCCTCTGTGTTGAGGAAAATGGCGGGGTATGGTGCATCATGACCATTTTATTATTGATAATATAAATATTGTTTTAGGTTCGAAACTTTGAGGATGTTGCTCGGTTTCGCTAGTATGAAGGAAAATATAAAATGTTTCGTGTTTTCTTCCCTATCATGTACTCTGAAAATATTTGTATATCACAATTACCATGGACGTTTGGCAAGTGTAATAAAAGTAATTGCACTCGCTGCATTGGATATTTAGGAAAATAATTCGTAAAGAACAAATGCAGATTAAAATCCTGTGCTCCATACAAAACTAAAATTATTTATTTTTCAAAAATAAGAAAATAATATGCAACACTGCATCTTGTCTTGAAAAACAAGTGTACGTTCGTTCGTTATGAATTTGTTTCATTTAAGTTTACGCTGAAGTCTCTGTGAACCTGATATAAAATGAAATTCAAATTTAATCATGTGATGCACATCCTTTTAAATCAGAGCTACGCATCAGGTGTGGCGCATTGAAGTACAATAAAGTTTAGTATTTGTTTGCGACTCCTGCCACTTTTGCGACAATGTACGACCAACTGCGCATTCTAATCAATTTTTGTTTGCATACATTTTCAGATAACCGGATGCAAGACAAGGGGACTTCCGGATCCCCACTGCAACAGAACTCCCCGACTCCTCACGGAGCACGCCCCACCCTTCCCTTCACGGTCACTCCTGCTCAAGACAGGCAACAGAGGAGCAAAACCAGAAGTCTCAGCAAGACCATCAGGAGGAGGATACTCTTTGATGTCACCCCATTGAATATACCAGACAGCCAACAGTCGGCCGTTACAAAACCAAGCGATTCTAAAATAATGACCCTGCATGAATCTAGCCGCTGCCTTAATTCGCCTGATAATCTACTGCAATATGCCTTGAATGGGAGTTACGAAGCTGGTCGCAGGAGGATCGCTGGCGAGAAACAGACCTGCGATGGGTGGAGCTCCGTGGAATGGGCTCGGTGTTCTAGTAGTCGTGAAGAAGGTGATTCTACTTCTTCTACTCGTACTTATGAAGCAAAAGTGTCGTTGGTTGTCACGAATGTAAGAAAGAGGCAGGTTATTCGAAGGCGGCTAAACTTTAACATGTCTGTTGAAAGTTCATTTGATAACTCTGTTGTTAAAAAGATTAGTTTTACCATCGAGTCTTCTAAAGGTAGTAATACCAAGAAATCTTACGAACCAAACGAAACGCCCCGAAGAGGTTGGGAATTAGAACTCAGAAAACGGCCCGTGAGCAGGCGACTCAGCTTTTCTTCGCCAGCAATTTCCAACCAAAGCGGCAAAGACCTGTCCTTCATTTTGGCCGCCGCTATCGCATCAGAAGCCATGGCCGCGACTGGTAGCTCTTCAGGCCACAAAAAGATACAGATCAATCACACCGTCCTCTCCGGATCCGAAGAACTGTCTACACCCCGTCAGTTTGTCTCGAAGGAAACACCAAAAATTAGAACCAAACAACGCGTTCGACATAGGCGGAGTGGCCAACATGACAGCAATCCAAAGAATGTGATGCCAAAGCGCCTCAAGTTTTCACCTGCAGTGGTAGATTTTTCTGCTTTGGGCCTTTACGAAGATTCCAATGATCTCGAGTTGAGCTTGGATTCGCCCGTGATTTCATTACCAAAATCTCAGGGAAGAACATCTCCGAGGTTGGCGCGGGAATTCACAGAAGACTTCTTGACGGAATATTCTCCAAGTTTCACAGAACAACGTGCAGATGACTTCCTTATTTTACCGTCGCCTGGTAAGTTTCTTTTAATGTCAAATATATTTAAGAATTTGCAAAGCATACATGACATAATCTGGTGAGTCGTCTAGTTTCGAATGAATTAGAGAAAGTTTGAAGATGTATCAGGAAAAATGTTATGTGATGCGATAAATTTTATTGTGGTAGTTTTGGCATGCTTATTTACGTAACCTTTGTCTTGGTCAGTATTGCATTTGATAGTGCATTTGGCGTACCTTTGCGTAAGATAATCATAAACATATTGCGGTCTTATTTTTAAAAGGTACTTTAGGCGAAAAATTACATTGTCTCATCCAGAAGTTAATCAATACCGATAAGCACACTGACCAAGAAATATCGTAAAAATTATGAGTAATAACTGCTGGTGAGCGTGCTTACATTTACATCACATACGCCAACAAAAAATTAAACGATTTTAAATTTTTGAGAATTTCATTCGTATTAAGAGCGATTTCATTACAGCATAACCAAGTGCAGTAGTTCACCAAATCTCGAATATTATATGAGTCAGCAGCGTATGATTTATTGTATTACATAAATCTTGTAAATCCTTTCTGCTTGTAGCTAAGTTTCAATTTTGGTCGATTTCTTGAGGCTCCTGTTCGCATGGACGATTCCAGCCTTTGTTAAAAAAACACTGCTGAGAGTCTCTCCTTGACAAATGACTTTTCCAAAGCATATCGAGAAGAGTGGGACGGCAGTTGGGAAGGGGCGTGACTTATCTCCTTTTCCTTCCTTCATTATCTCTGAAAGATTAAAAGACACCGGAGCCACCATGCACTTTCTTCCATTTGTGCGATCTCTCCAGTCACGGACGGCTTAAATTTTTAGCGCACTCTAACAGAGTACAAAAATTTGATGGACTTCTCCATCACAGCTCAAGTACCAGGGCGTTTTTTAACGTCTCATAGTAGTAAACTGAGAGTTGTTTCACAGTTGAGCTTCGTTAGCATTTTGCGCTTGGTTTACTGTAAAGTTCAGTAGAGGGATTCATTTCACATTTTGACCATCATTTAATGCTCACACTTTTCTCGCACTGGAAACACTACTATGTTGCAGTGAAAAGTGTTAAGCCAAATAGTTTAAATCGCTGGCGAAATAGTTTCATTTCATCTTCCATGCAACTTGACTTTAAGCTTTTTTCCTGGTGAAGTCTCACACAGATGTCGAAAAACTTATTTTGTTGTCATAATTTACGCTGCAATATACGCCGGCTATCCGCAGTAAAGTTTACGCTCGCTAGGTTTAGACCGAAGCTACATTAACACGTTGACTCCGATTCTCCACACAGGTAAAATTACATGCCGACAAATATCACTACTGTGAATTTTAAAATGAAGAATTTTGGTTTCACAACTTTGGTTACTCTATTAATTTTCTTTCTAATCAGAACTAGCTTATTCGATTGATGAACACAAATTCAAAGAAAACTTGAAAATTTGTATTTATACATGATAGTGCTTTGGCTACATTAGGTTAGGTTAGATGATCGCGTGTACCTTATATGACCCACTTCGGAGTCAACGTGTTAAATTAAAGAAGGGTTTTAAACTCTACACCTGACATACCTTGAAGAAAATTAATGCTCTATACTGGGTTGTACTTACCGCGTCTTTTATTTCTTTCCAGCTGCCCCCCGTCCGAAGGCGCATCGGAGACACGGAGAAGAGCCGCTCATGTACATCTACAGGGACCCGGAGCCGGGGTCGACAGTGGTGCCCTCGCCCATGCCCGTGTACCGCCCCACCCAGCCCATCCCTGAAGCCAAGGCAGTCCTGCCTAAGGCTGATCCATGTGTAGCTCCAGTGCAGAAGAAAAAGAAAAAGAGGAGGTCGGAGCTTCCTCTTCACCCTATGTTATTCCAACTCGTCCGGCAATCTGTTTATCAAAAAGAGCCGTGGGACATACTTTTCAGTAAAAATTCTTACTATTAATTTTTTCCTTTCTACCCGAACTCGCAATAAAGTTAATATAATGAAATAAGCCTTCCCTCCATGCGCTCATTTTATGGTATGAAATATATTACCAGCAAATTTTGTTGCTTGTTACTTCAAGAATCATTTGAAGCTTCGTTTTACCTGGAATTAATCATTACTGAGGAGGTACTTTTTAATCATTCCAAATAAGTTCTATATTTCCAACTAAAAAATGAGAAAAACCGTTTATTTCAAAATCAGTCTCATACAAAGCATATAATAATCGGATTTTGAATTAGTACGAGTACACTCATAAAATTAAAACATGGAAGTCTCGATGAAACTTCTAATTGGGATCTGTAACACTACAACCTTAAAATTACGTGTGGAAGTCGCATTGAAACTCCGTATCGTGACCCTTAATTCGTTTCTAAGCACGAAAAGTGAAGTACGAGCCGAAATATCGTGTGATCTTTGCGCGTGCCTATTAATATAATAATTACAGTGCAAAGATGGCCTATTGTAATTTAGATTCTTTTATACATAAGATAGACGGCAAAATGATAATAAAAAGTCGAACCAATTGGAAAATCTACAGGGTAAAAAAATAAAACTGGTTCCGAAATCAGTCGCGTACGGTGCATGGGTCACATTGGTTTTTCAATCATTAAGACTACAACCTTAAAAATAGATGCGGATGTCACTCTGAGACTCCAATTGTAATTCTTAGTTCACTAACTTATCGTTGAGAGCGAAATAGTGATCAGCACTTCGGATTAAATATTTATCAAAACCATCGTATGGTTCTTTGTGTATTCCTGATAAAATTCAAGGAATTACAGTTGAAAGATAGGCTGTGAAATGAGAAAAAATAGTTGAACTTATCAAAAATTATACAAAATGCAGTTTCGATGATTTGAACTTGAGTGGTGGTACAATGAAACAACAACGAATTTGTGAAGACAATAAACCGAAAACACTGAGTTGAACATGACATTAAAATAACAAATGTTATACATCTCTTGGTCCTCATGTAGCATTATGAAACGTCTCTACAGTTTAGTGCTGATACTATTAGAGCAATGAAAAAAGAATTGAAACATAAATGGTCGGGCCTGTGAACGTAAAGAGTCTAGGTATCGGTAAATTTAAACGCAATGAGGCATCGATAATTCAAAATAGAGGAGTATGGGGACTGGCGCCCCTAGGAGGTCACTGTTAGGTTACTTCCGCTGAAGTAACCTTCGAGACTTCTTTCTTTCGTGTCCAGTTTGCTTCTTTCCGTTTTCATGCCTCCATCGTTGATAATTCTTTATTTTTTCTCCCTTTCCTTAACTTGCTGTTTCTATGCGCAGGGGATCTTGTGTGGGAACACACCTTGTGCATAGATTCCCCGTTTCTTTAGTTCATACTGAATGGTCCCTACTCTTTCGGCGTGAGATAATCAGAGTCACTGAAACGCTTCTATTCTTACTACTACTGCTACTACTCATTCGCAGTTATACTTTCGATGTCTAGCACTGAAGAATTATTTGAGAGTTTCACAGAGTCCTACCGAAACTCGGCTACTCAAAATCTACCGCGAATATGCCAGCGTATTTTGTACTTGTAAGCTCAACTTTCCATTTTTAATATTCGCAGATTTCTTGGAACTTCTTGTCAGGTAACACAGCAACACCACGTAGTTGCGCTGTGTTGCTGTGGTGCGCAGAGGGCAGCTCGTGACGACCACATCATGTCCACGGACCTCTACTACCTTTTTTCGACCTATTACAGATACCGTCAAACTGAAGGGAAAATATCCTGTACTTTTTGCCGATATCAACAACTCTCTATGGTCTTCCAAAAGGAAATAGGAATCCATATGTAATACATGTATTCATTAAACATCGCTTAAATGGTAAATTATACGAAGCCTCCACGTGTCTTGAAGCAAATTTCGCATGGATATCCCAGAAACAAGGGCACTATTTGCGTCTAGACAGAATGTGATTCTTCAATGAGTGATTATACGTTGGCCAAATTGAACAAATAATAGCCAAGTCAACGCAATCAACGATAAAATCTAAAGCATTGAGCACAATCTAGACATCGCACTCGAATCATGTATGAATGTACTCGTGGAGACCAACCATTGAAACGATATGTGAAATACAATATCTACAGAGATAGCGCATTAAATAAGCTTTCTGAGTGTATCAATATCTTTTAAATTCTGTCTCGTACAAAACTTGGGTTAACAACAGTGATCATATGTCGTGACTACTCTGACCAGTCACCCAAATAACTTACTATTAGAACACGAGTTATAAGATCAAAAGCACCCCAAAAAAGTGACAATCGGGTTATCAGAAAAACCACATCACGGAACATTTTTATTTCAATTTGACAGTTGAGGTTCTGATGCGAGTTGCTGAGCAGCCCCCATCTGGAACAAGAGACAACAGAGCAACAATTAATTAGCACCGCACAACCGTACACTCCATAGCATGAGCTGAATGACACGAGAACACCACACTGGTGAGCCCAACTCAAGGGCTAGCATGGCCTCTATGGAGCCTCCCTCGATACGCTACAAAGCAAATTCAATTCAAAGGAATAAATTCATTCAAGCGCAGGCAAAGCGGCATGACTGTTACCTCAGCTGCCAGATTAGAGTCACTTTTTGTTACTTCGCTCCTTGATTCGACTCTTTCTCATACTCGGAAAATGGAAATGTAAAATGAAACTATGTATTTATGTACAATGCACACTTGAAGCAAAGGAATGATAGCACATTTTTCCATAGCACAAGTATATCATTATACGCATACATTGAGCAGTTTCTTTCAGAAGCACTATTTTAATAGTGCTTCTGACAATAGTGCTTTTAATAGTGCTTTAATAGTGCTAAGACAAATGTTTGTCTAAGGATATATTTCCTTGCACAAATAGTTTTTCTAAACACATTCATCGGTACTAACACAAACTTTGTAATTGCATAATTGGAGCGAATTTTTTTTAGCAACGCGTACAACGCGACCGATTGCGCATGAAACAAATACATTAAGCACAGCGTTCAACTCGAGCTTCAGGTAAATTTCAGCGATAAGGACAACGAAATTCCGTCCAAGTTACATTGAGAGTTGAAAATTTTATTTTCTCTTGACGCAGTCCACTACAGCCGCTAAATAGAGGGAGCGTACGCAAGTTGTTGAGAAAGAACGACAAAAAAAAACAGATCGAGGCCATTTTACAACAGGTCGGTTGCACATCACGATGAGCTCCCACACGAGGATGACAGCGAGCGGAGGTACAGAGAAAACGAGACCTAAGAACTGAGCCAAAAGGGCCTCCCTCCAGAAGCGTCACTGACTCAGCCGAGGTGCTGTGGAAATGAAGGACATGCCCTGGTTCCTCTAAATGCACGCATGAGGACAGATATGAACTATCTGGACGACACCGATGGTGGCCAATTTCAGAACCATTTCAGCGATGAGTGATTGAATTTGGCTACGTGTGAAAGAGGAAAAAATAAATACCAGTGATGAAAATGTGATCTGGCATCTAAGAACAAGAACATTGAAGAAATTAATTTGAGATTAAATAGCGATTTCGTGGAAGAAGTTGCCGTCGGAACTGCGAATTGAATGACCACTGCAGATGTTTGAGGCCAATGGGCGTTAGACGATCAGGGCATAAAAATGGTATTGAAATATGGATCCGCGAGAGAGAGCGAGTGGGCTCGCTTAAGTTATACATAGGGAGGTGAGAGGGAAGGAGATGATAGAAGAATAATAGTGCAGGGAGGATCGAGATTATGCGCGCAAAAATTAAGCACTGCATCCGGTCTTAAGGTGTGGGACGACAAAAAAGTCAGGGATAAAAATTATGAAAGAAGACGAGACCGATACGAAAAATTAATTTCAAGTATCCACGTGGTCACACGACACAGAATTTATGAGCAACGACTGTTAACATTGTGATGAGATTAGATGTAAAAACATGAGATAATTTACACAAATGTCAAACCGTAAAGTTCAATTGAAAATTCTCAACAACAATCTAACATCAAGTTCTCCATATTTAAGTTTCTTCACCAACAGGTAACTAGATTTTCATCACCATTACGTGTTGGAAACTGCCTGGCCAGAGAGAACAAAACCTTAACGAGCCTATGGAGTCGGCAGCACGCACCCGCCTACATGAAGCCCGGCACGTAGGTGCCCTTCTTCTTGAGGCTCTTCATCTTCTTGACGAGCTTGTCGACGCGGCGGGCGCGCACGTTCTGACGGCGCTTGAGCATGCGCTGGTGCTGGTCCTCCTTCTGGCGCTTGAGCACCTCCTCCAACTTCTTGCCCTTGTTCTTCTTGTGCTTCTCCACCCGCTTGATGTCGCGGGCCAGCGAAGAAGCGTTCTCCACCTTCACGTAACAAACAAGTTCTCGTAAACAAGTCAAAATGACGAATTATTCCAGAAGTACCGTAGTAATTAATTTATGAAGATACACTGATATACAAATCTTTTGGTAATAAACATTGTATCAATCGATTATACATTTATATCATTCATTTCTAAATTCAGAGACATCCAAGTAAAACAGAAAGATCAGTGCCGTAGGCATGCTTTCATGAGTATGAGTATGAGTAGTAGTAGTGAAAGCAGCGCTTCAGCAACTCAAGACTATGTCGCACCGAAAGAGTAGGGACCATTTAGTATGGACTTAGGAGAGAGGGGAATCTATGCACAGGGTGTGTTCCCACACAAGATCCCCTGCGCATAGAAACAGCAAGTTAGGAAGGAAGAGGAAGAAAAGACAAATAAGAAATAGCGAAGGAATGAAAACGGAAAGAAGCAAAGTGGGCACGAAAGATAGAAGTCCCGAAGGCCTATCTAAAGCTGAGGTAGCCTAGCGGTGCTCCCCTGGGGGCGCTAGTCCCCATAGCATAGGATAGACAAACCTAACTAACCTACCTCTATTGCCTATGGCCTATCCTATGCCCCCTGAGGGGCATGCTTTCATGAGCAGCGAAGTAAAACGCACCCGATCATATGACAAGAAGGCAAATGAAAATAGTTTCGAAATTCCCGCGAGTCAAAAATGTATCCAAATGCAGTGAAACCTCGGTTCACGAACATAATTTGGTCCAGAACCCTGGTCATAAACAGAGGCAGATATGAATTGATGCGTCACTGTAATAAACTCGAGTCTGCCCTCTTCTTAAAAAAAGGCTCAAAGATCATTGGCTCCTTACAATCCGAAGAAGAACTGATAAATTACACACTTCAGCTCTCAGTTCAGTTCAAATGACCATTTCAATTACCTTCAGTTGCCTCGTTAATAGTCAATTCATTCTATTACGTCAGTTAAAGTATACCATTATTTATCGAATCCCAGCAAAGTTTCATTGGAGGAGTAGGCAGGAATATACTACTTAAGAGTTACACGTGAGATTGAGTCTCTTACCTTCTCTCCGATGACCTTCTTTTCAGCCTCAGTCCAACCGTCTTGGTTCTCTATCTCGTCAGCCAGCTCGTCTTCCTGCACCTCGTGTAGCTGCGACAACTGCGAATGAAACAAGAGAATGTCAACCATAATGAACACACTTCCTCCTTCTAAAATACGAATTATTCCATTTCCTTGTTTCCTATTATCAACACTATACTCGCTAGTTAGAGAACGCATGCCTAGCATAAAATAAAATTTTCCTTAGAAAATAAGCAAAATGATAAGAATGAATAAGATTGAGAGATGAAATAAGGAAGACATCAGAATCACACAAACCAATTTTCTCTTTTGTTTGTGTTCGGCTAGCTTCGCCTTTAGCTCCTCGAGAGTCTTCCTCTTGGCCTTGATGGGATCTCGCACAGCGCCCGGCAAGTTGAACACGTAGCCTTGGTTGTCAGAATTGACGAGCTCCACTTCACTGGCAGAATTGTCGCGCATCTCGGCGTCCTTACTGCCCGCGTCGTCACCAGACTGTTCTTCTTCTTCGTATTCTCCTTCTTCAGCGTCCTCATTAGTGGTCTGCGGCAGGATGAGTTTCTTGAGAGCCTCAGCTCGGTCCGCGTCGTACGAGTTTACTGAAAAAAATACAGAAAAATAAAGCGGGATGGCAACGTGACGTAATACTCAATCCAAAGATCACGGTTGATATCAATTCCAGAAAATTCTAAAAAAAAAACAAGAATGAGGAACCGAAACAGGTAAATAATATGAAATTCAAGAGGGAAAAGATTACATAACAAAATTACACAAAAAAGTAACCTCGTGAGCCAGTTTTGAAAATTCATCGACACGACATCAAAATAATTCCTAGTTCAAAAGGTCCTCCAAATTTGATTTTCAATTTACCAGCCTCATTAGCTGAGGTGGTGCCCATGTAGCGTTTGGTCAGATAAACGATCACTAATGCAAATTTGTCGAGTTCGCAATAAAAATTTCTGAACGACTTGATATCCTAAAGCCCATTAAGCACAATGGTACCACAAAGTTGGCCAGAAAGTAACACAAATCCCATGGCTGGAAAAAAAGAAACACCAAAACTAGACTTGTGCATTGTTCAAACTAATCTTCACGAATTTACACGAGAAACGCTGATGTCCTGATAAGTTCGCATCGCGGTTCGGTAAAACTAGTGAGTTAAGTTGAACCAATCAGGAATTTTACTTTTTACAACTAATGCTCGGGTTACATTCATTTCAACGTTGAAAGGAACGTACGAGCCGTTGCAAGGCATGAATATGTGAATAAACTAGAATCACTATTTCCGATCAGACAATTACAGAGCAACAAGGAAGACTCATGAAGACTTCTTACTTCCTTAGAATTTCTGACAGAAGAAAGGAAGGATAAACGTTGACCTTGATGAGGAACTTACAAGCGGCCTCAATGAGGGAGCGCTTCTTGTTCTGCCTGCTTTCTGCAATGCGGTCCATGGCCTTCTTTCTTTTGGAGACTTCCTTAGCCATGAGGCGAGCCTCTTTCTGCGCCTCCCGTTCTTTGATCTTCTTAAGGAGAGCCTGTCGGTCTTTCTTGGGTTCTGCAAGTGGAAAATAATTCAAAATCGTCCCAAAGCTTCAACGGCCAGAATTAAGTTAGGAATGATAGCAGCTAGTGTAATTTCTGGTCAGCTTCAATGGGGACGTAGTAGAGAGTCACTCGTTTATATTTTTTGGTAATGCTATAGTTCGTTTACAAATTTACATAAAGTAATGCTGACTGATCAAACGCGGTCGAGTACCCACGAAATAAGGCTATATTTCCCTACTATTATCTTAACTCACGATTAAAAACCGTAAATTCTAATTCCTGAACGTCTCACATTCTTATTATTGAACATCTACTATATCACTGCACGCAATGTATCCACAATATTGATAGTTTAACACCTAAATTATTTAATGTTTTATACCCCAACAAAGCCTTATATCGAAATAATGAAGGCATTATAATAAATCCCATATCTCCATTATTGAGTCTTGCAATTTGATTAGTTACTTGCTTGGTAGTGGCAAGTGTTCACTTTTTCACCGAAATTTCATCGAAGACGAGCGTGAACAAAAAATAAAATAAAATTCTGAAGAGCTGATGGTGACATAAACAGAAGTGGGATAAAGCAACATACATTGAATACTAATGGTGTTGCGGCTTTGATTATGTCAAGAATATGATTACGACAAGCGTACAAACGTGCAAAAAGATCACCATAAGAGATAAAAAAATTTTAGAATAAGATTTTTCCCGCAGCATCGCTTAGTGCATGGACTTGGGCAAAGTTACGAAGTAGCACCCATATTAAATAACATAACGATTGAGAAGCACAGGTGACATGGCGAGAAATAATGATGTATTTAGAATTACATGCTGAAAGTTTTGTAGGACAGGATAGGAAAAATAGTTCAGTGTTGACGTTAGTTTAGGCACATGGAGAGAAGGAACAGGTACAATCTGTTTGAAAGTGACAATTTCACAGGAGTGTGTTGAACATACAGTCGACGTTCGCATCAACAGACCTCGTTCCAACGGACTTGAGAACTGGGGCATCTGACTATATCTAGGTCGATCTCAGCGCATGGTCCCAAAATTAGTTAGATCGCTCTTTTGGGTAGGTAAATAATTCAAGTTTTTTAAAACACAGTACGATGTCGTCTACAGCTCCAGTATTATCGCATTACTTTTCTTCCATTCAAGTGCGGAATGCGATGGTCAGTCGCCCTCGAGCAGCAATTCAAGACTTGTCAAATGAACAAAGTATAAAGAAGTGCTTCGGGGAGGTTAACACGGTGACCGCCACGTGCGCCACCTGTGGTACACGCGGTCATCTAACCTAACCTTACCTAGTCAAAGCAGTAAAATATACGAATACAAATTTGTGTTTTCATGCAGTTTCTGGTCATCACTCGTATATGCTAACTTAAATTAGAAAAAAGTTTATAGGATAGCCAAAATTTTCAAAGCAAAGTCCTTCATTTTTAAATTCACAGCGCAGATATTTGTCGAGATTTAATTTTACCAGCGTGGATAAGGCGATTAACGTGTTAAATGAGTGGAAAATAACGTAACAGGGTGTATGTTACAGCCCTCCTAGAAAGAAGAACAAGTCTGGCTCAGGTCAACTTTGACCTATCTGGATAGAGCCAGGGCCAGTTCTGGATTCATTTTAGGTTAGGTGGTGGAGCTACGAAGAGCAGCTACAACACGGAACATGGAGCAGTTACCACGGCCTGAAGAGTTCTGCAACGCTAGGCCCAACTCAACAGTATGAGGGTGACCAGAGACCAAAACACACGGCTGCAGGCTGGCATTGCAGTAACTGCATAAATAATCCTACTCGTCAATTGCCCTCAACCTCTATTCCAAGTAGAGGAGAGTGGAGGTATCGAGTCATGCTACATGATAAAAATAAACAAAAAGAATAACTTGAAGGTAACACTCACTGAACCCTTCTTCAGGGGTGATGGTCTCGTGCTTGGGCTCGCACATCTGGAGGGCGGCCTTGAGGCTGTACTCCGTGTCCTGCCGGCCGGGCAGCACGCACTCGAGCACCAGCGCGCCTGATCGCAGCTGCTCCTTCACTGCTGCCTTCTTCTTGCTTTCTGATCAGCATACGCGAGGACAAACCAGGATTATCTTACAAAAATTTATCTATGAAGTGGGATTTCTTAAAGTCATGTATAAAAATATACTCTTACATGAAAAGGCTGAAAATATGGGCAGTAATACTGAATGGAATGTATTTCTTTGGAATGGAAAAATAAAGGAATGGCCTATCAAATTGAAAAAATGGAAAATCTTTTTCTGCATATAGTACCATAACTCGAATCAGGTACTCCCTTGTATAATGAGGAAAATATCATGGAGTATTTTTCAATACAAATGTAGTACCACATCAAGGCAACATTGGAACTATTTTGACTAAAAATGTGATTATATTTTTTAAATCATCCCCAAAAAATTAGAAAATAGATAACGAGGTGAAACGACATTCAATTTATCCAAGCAAGTAATAAAGAAGTATAGATGGTTGCCCATAAGCATCTCACAAAGAAAGGCCATTTTACATTGTCTTAGAAGTGGAGTTCAAAAACATATTCTAAAGATTTGAAGTGAGTGGTACTTCTCATTAGTGGAACAGCTCTCTGTGGCGACTTTACATAAGGGATTACTTTCACGTTTGGTTTAACGCATGTCACTCGATGAGGGAAATACATTTTGCTCCCAGTTTTTTTCCAGATTTCTAATAAATTAGACATTTTTTTATTTTCAAAGTCTCACCTCACGAAATTACAGTACTAAAACGACAGGATTGATGATAATTGGTGAGTTTTAATGTAAGGAATTATAAAACAGCCCCAAAATTTAGGAGAAATGAAACAGGAAAAATGAGTCCCATTTCATTATTTAATTTCAACTTTCCTATGAACAAGTTCAGCATAATTCTAAAATTTGAAAGAACTTGGCTGCTTTTTTTCACAATAAAATTTCCACACAGAATGGGTAACAGTTCAATTTTGTTGGTCAAAAACTCTAGGCAATAAAATTCCACAAAATGGAAACAACAAATTTATCAGGAGTAGTAAATAATGAAAAACGTTTCATTTTGGTAGAGTTCTACACATATTACCTCCAAAAGATGCAATTAATACATTATGCTATCAGTTTAGAATGATACCCACCAAGTGCTGCGACGACTGCTGCAATGCACATTAGTTAACTAAAAGGGAAGATAGGGTGGGGGAAGTTGGAAGCAAGATCGTAGACTGAGCTGCTTTGAGGCGAGTGTAAGACTATGTTCTAAATCCTGCATCAGTGCAGTGCTGCGGTCGTAACATTTGATTAAAAAGCCTTTAAATTTACTTTATAATACAATAGTGCATTGCTCAAACGTAAATAATAGCTTTATCAAAATAGTTTTTTCTTTCTTTGTTCATAGAGCAATCAATTGTGCATGGGGTTTTCAAATTTTGCTATTTTATGAAGTATGCATCAAAGAATATTTTGCAATCAAATGAACATTTTCAAATATTTGAACAATTCTATACAGGACAGCCCCATCTGACCATCCTGTGTAGTTTTCATACATCTGACCTTCAGCTGAGAAGAGGCCATATTTCTTCATCAATTTTCCACGTTGTATCTCCGTTGCCGCATCTGAAAAATAAAAAAGAAAGAAGTTCATGTACAAATTTCAGTTAATTGCATTATAAATTTACAGGACACAACTAAGTTCTGTTAATATAAATAATGTATATCAGCAGCAAGTTGGATGCACAGCCAATTAAAAATTGAGTTCAAAATGCATTTTTACTGCAAATTTTCAAGAAGCAAAGAAAAAATTCATTACACTGGTATCAGATCTCAGAGTGAAGACTGAAATTTCCAACAAAAAACCGAGAATAAATCATGCCTGTTGGTACCAAAAGTTATTTCTAACAATACATGTATTATTATTAGTTAGTTTAAAGTTTCCTACCCACAAGAAATGTAATCCAAACAAAGAAAAGAAAAGACCATTTAGTATGGGCTTTAGAAAACGTGAAATCTATGCACAGGTGTATTCTCACATAATGTTCCCTGCACATAGAAATTCCAAGGTAAAAAGGAAGAGGAAGAAAAGATAAAGAACAATCAGAGACAAAAGGACAAAAGTTGAAAGAAGCAATCACAAAAAATAGAAATCCTAAAGGCCTAGCTAAAGCTCAGGAAACCTAACAGTGTCCCCTTGGGAAGCCAGTCCCTATAGCAAGGGATACACAAATAAAACTAACCTAACCTATACTATACCCCTGAAGGATACAATAAATGTATCATATAAATGAGATCAATAAAAAATATGTACAACACAAAAATTCTATGACGTAGTTAACTAATACACGAAACACTTTTGGGCTCAGTATAATTTTGTACAAGTCAAGCATATTTTGACCTTGCATATCCTTAGGAGAGAAGAAAAACTCTCAATAGTTAAAATATTCTAAACGAATCTCTAGACCAAAGTGGCACCACCATTCAAATATTAAGTTCAAAAAGCATGTATATTCAGTATTTGATGATAGCCATATTTAAAACCCAACGAAACTCCCAAAAAATGGATGGGCCAGGTTTTTTTAAATGTTTTTTTCCAAACCATAATTTATTATTTCTGCTTATCTCAGAAGACTGACTGCAATTGCTGAACTTGATATAGGCCCACTTAAAAAAAGCATTCTGAATATATATATGAAAAATATTTCAATTAAACATTTGAAAAACTTAATAATGCCTTATTATATACTATTTTTACACTATTATAAGCTCTAAATCTGTGATATAACATAATAGAAAACATATGAAGCAACATTAACATTTAAAACACTATAATAGCACATTACCCTTTAATCCAATTATAGACCATACTTTCAGTAACTTACTCGCCAACTGTCTCTTCTTCTCCGATAATGGAACGTAAGCTGTAGGACAAGATGGAGTTGTGATGACTGGGAAAGCTCCAAGCACTCGGCACCATAATGACTGAAAAACGCAATAAATTTAATATTTTGTTGAGCAAAGAAAAACAGAAATTATTCCTCCATATTACATAGATCAAATAAGTTCTCACCAATGAAAGTTGTCACAATTCAACTATTAACTAACAATTGGTGCAGAGTACATAATTTTTTATTATTGTTTTTAGCACAAGTGCCTTTACTGTCACTGAATGATGCATCACCACATGACATTTTCTACTTTTGATGGTAACAGTGTTGGCTACCGTGTTTTAGGTTTCAAATTGCATTAAAGCTATAAAATAAATGGAAATCAATTGCTAAACTGGACTTGTGCAGATCAGCACCAAAATGTAGTTTCTGCCCCCTCTTTCTCCTACAGTTGATAAATTTCCAAATCCTCTGCACTTCTAAAGATCCTTCACCAATTGCCTTAATGTGCTCTTAAATGAAAGTGTACAATAGAAGTCAGAGCTTTATCAATTATGAACTGCAAAATGAAAAGGCAGTTCTTCGTAAAAGTACAGTGCCCCGCTTAAGTTTACAATACACCATAAAAAATGCTATGTTATGTATATATAATCATCAGAGGTAAATGAAACTAACACTGCTCACAGAACATATATTTAAACAACAATGGAAACAATCAGAAAAATGAAATATAACAATTAAGTTGTGCATTTCTAAAAATATCAAAATTAGGACTGCAAAATTAACAACACATTCACAATGTTGTTAAGTCAAGTTGAAACAGTTTTATCAAGATCTTAAAAAATGTATTGTAAATTTTCCTTAAAGTGGATTTGATTATCGAAAAATATCTAAGCACTTAATGGTTCTATCGAATTCAGTTAGAATGACAATTGGTCACTAGGAGTCTCACAAATATATTCTTCCTCTGGCAAGATTGGGTAGTTCTCTAAAATAATGTGCATCAAAAATATTAACAAGAAAGGTCAGTAATTCTCATCCTACATTACTCTGAATGAACTCCAGCAAGATTTAGAAGGAACATGATTTAAAGTTAGCAAGTGGCTTCACCAGTACCAGTAATGTCAGTAAGCTAGCAAGTAGTAAAGTTAAGAGTTAGCATCAGCAAATTAGTCTATCACTTCATCATCCTGTCTCCTCTAGATCTGGAACAAAACTACCCTTCTGAAAAGATAACATGTTAGTGATAGACTGAATTTTGTTAAGGAGTTTGTGAATAAACTTTGAAAGTTTTGGAATAACATACTCTGGTAGGATGAGATGCAAATAGATTTGTTGGGTAGAAATGCAATTCTGAAAGTTTGAAACAAGGTAGTGAATACTCACCAAAAAACACAATTCTAACTGTAAAATTTGGAGGGGGCTCAATCATGATCTGAGTGATTTAGTGCCGCAGGCATTGTAAAAGATAAAATAATTGAAGAGAAGGATAAATGGTGCGCATTATAGACATATTTTGCACATAAATTCAAGGGCAAGTGTGCATTTACTAAAATCGAAACCAGATTGGATCTTTCAGGAAGACAATGGTCCAAAACATATAGCAAAACTAAATTAAAATTGGTTCAAATCTGAGGGAGTGAATGTTCTAAAATGGCCTAGTTGATCACCAGATCTCAACTCTATAGAAAATTTAAAGAGAATTGAAATTAAAAATCTATAAAAGAGCACCGCCAAACCTAACTGAATTGAAGAAAAATTATATCAAAGGACGGAATAATATTACCTCAAATGCATGTAAGATGTTTGTAGGAGATTACTTTAAGCATCTATATGCCTTTGGTTAGCAATAAGGATCATACTACAAAACCTTAAAAACTAATTATGTGAACTTGTGGTAAACTTTTGCATTGCTAATTTTTATGTTTTTTTGCATCAAACGACTGAATTGTGATGTTTCACGTATCTGATTGTTTCCATTGTTGCTTAAATATATGTTCTGTGAGCAGTAAAATTTTATGTACCTCTGATGATTATGAATCCATAAATTGTGTTTTTAATGCTGTACCGTACTTCAAGCACAATTAAAGTAAACTTCTCAGGAAAACAAGCATCAACAGCTTTAAGAATTTTACAGCCAGTCTTCAGATATCAAATGGCACACCATGAACTTCTTAAGCACTCGATTTGATGACATGCATTGCTTTAGATATTTGTTTAACATATAATAGCAAATAAACAACAATTATTAGTTCCCAAATGAATAATATTTCAAAATAGATAATAATCACATACAACTTGGTTTAGCACATTGGTTCATGTTGAAAACTAAAATGGTGCACAAAATTTACCTTTACAACAAAAATTTCAAAGAACACAAAATAGCAGATATAAATGAGCTTTGAAAACCATTTGTAAACAGTTCACATAGAAAGTACTGCACATCAAAAATACCAAATAAACTCACCATAACTTCATTTCTTTTAGTTTCATTCCATGCACATGATTCTTCAACAATTGGTAGCATATGGAAGTCATTGAAAATTTCTTCATCTTCAGGTGCAAATGCATCAACATTTCCAACTGAATTAATTTGCTTTTTTTTTTCTATTTCAGCCTTTTTCTCTATTGCCTGACGTTTTCGCACAGCTCTTGTTTTCAAGCGCTGTTTAATTAGTTTTTTGGGGTTACCAGTCATCAGGGATCCACCCACGTTTTGCTGTAGAACGACCATATTTGAAATATTTCTGAAACAGAAGTTCATGTACATTATGTTAAGCATGCTGTACCCAACATGACCTACATAGATCTACTGAGAATAGAATTTTATTTATCATTAAATTTTCATTCTGTGCAATCACACATCAAACAAACTGGTTTGTTCCTCTAGACTTTATGACGAAAAAGATTTGTCAAATATCTTCTTTGAGTGTCACCCTGGATCACATGCAATATTCAACCACAATAGGGAATGGCTGAAAAAAAACAGCTATACCCTCTAATCTACCATCTTGCTTGGGAGGTAAACAAACACAAACTATACACCAAACCCTTTGATTCAATGTTTTTATCAAGAAATCTGTCATTGCATGAACAACAGTTGAGTTACAATCTTCATTTAGTCCTGGACAATAGCTCACCCAAATCACCCACTGCAATTCTGGCACACCACTGAACTCTAAACTGCTCAAAAACTCCATGCATTAAGATTTTCCTATCACATACATACTTATTACATTCAGAAAAACGAAGTTCAGTTGCTTCTTCTACTGCACAGTTACCCTGCATATACATCCTCATCTCAAACAGCAGTTGACTTCCAAAACTACTCTTATAAAATGCCTTAATTTTAAGCACTTTCATGTGAGCATACCAGGCTAAAGATGATTTTCCATCTGACCAATACTTACTCTTTTGCTTTTCATTCACTCTTTTCATTTTTTTCATTTTGGTATTCTTGTCTACCACCTTCTTGATTTCTCAAAAACTAGTCATCAACAGACAAATAGAGAGCAACTCAATCTTACATCTCAAACACTTGTTCCCTGTTTAGGTTTTAGGTCACCCAACCAGCATACATCACAATCACCACACAGCCCAAGGGTAGGATAACACATTCATTTGCTTGCATTTGTACTCTCCACTACCAGGATGTCTTCACATCAGGAAAATTTGGAACTTCTACTTCTGCCAATTTTTACTTAGTATTCTTTATAGTCAAAGGCCCACAGCCCTAATTTGCCACTTAACATTTTCTGTACCTATCATTCAATACAGTGGCCCTTCATGATTCTAATTCAATTTGTTTGAGTTGTTTGAATAAGGAAAGTTAAAAATTGAGAAGCAATTTTTACTGTTGAGATTATTATAAAAAAAAATCCATTCCAGGCCTCCAAAATCTCCAAAACAGCATATACTGTGAGGCCACAGCAGAAACACAAATTCCTTTCCTACTTTTCCTATTATTTCCAATTTCATTTCCATACTATAACATATCAGCTTCCTTCCACTACTTACACTGTCACTTTTCATTCTCTTGTGAGCCACAATGAGGACTAACTTAAAGTAAATATGCAAAAATATCTAATGCAAAAGAGAAGTGTTTACAGCAATCAAGTGCAAGCAAGACTCTCGCAAGCTGGCATCATCGGCTGTTATTCATTTGTGTTTGGATTGCAAGATCCAGTTTGGAGGGAGGACAAAATTTGTTAACCAAATGTGATTGGATTGAGAAGTGTGAGCTAAAGGGCATTTTAGTTAAAGGAGCATCACTGTACTTATTTTCCAAACTCCAAATTTACCCCTCATAGAATTTGGGTTTCTACTCCAACACATTTCAGACCATCTGTCTCTTATTCATCAACCAGATCATCTAGCTTGCTTATGTGACATCCATACATGTCCAAGGATTCAACTTTTACACACTGTCACTGTAATTTTTAACTCTCAGGATATGAATGGCTCTAATAAAGCCAATGCACTTTCTTGAAAGCCTCCACATTAGCTTTTTGGGAAAGATTGACTCATTCATAAAAAAATAATCAGTTTGAAACATGGCATCCATTTCCAGAAAGTGGAACCTAATTCACACTTACATAAACATTCTGCTTTCATACTCACAACCTTCTCATGCACAGATTTAGCTCCTTTGAAAAGGCACTTTTATATACTTACCACAAGGCAAACCCCTAACCAAATTAGTAGCTGCAATGATCACTTCATTTTTCTAGGCATATTCAACTGTTTTCAAAACCATTTAAAAAGTATTCAAGTGCATTCTTTCCCATTCTCAATCAAACTATTCTCACCACCTTGTCCTATCATTGTACCTTCATTCACACTATCCACATTTTGAGCACATCCACAAAGTTTTTTCACTTCCTTCCCTCTTTTATCAGCAAATTAACTGCTTCCAATAAAACTTAAACACCCACTCACATTCTTCACCATGCTGTTGCCACACTTGGATTTCAAGTCTCACACTATTGAACACCCTTCTCTTACACACACACTTCACATACACTTTCTTTCCTTTTTATTTATTCCTTCTTTCACCTTCTTGACATTTCATTTTTCAGAGCCACAACCTCAGCCAATGGTCTTTCATCTTTTCTATCTCAGTCAAGTAAAGGAAGCGTATAAATACCAACTTTTTTGGTCTGACCTTTAGGCCAAACTTTTGCAAAATCTCACTTTCACCCAGATAATAATCAAGATTTAGAAATGGAAAAAGTGTAGTAACTGTTATAAACAACTTTATTTGGCCCTAAGACTAGTCTGATTTAGTAAGTATCATCAGTAAATATTGTCCAAAAAGTATACAAACACAAAATAGAAATTAAATGAAGTGTGATAGAAAATTCCCATTTTTAGAATAAAAAAATACATAGATACAACAAAACTTTCTTTATAATCAACATGTGAGTTAACAACACTTGTCTATATTTTAGCAAAAGGAATAGACCAAGATGCATGGGGAATAAGATAAGAATAAATTCAAGCATCAGGATAGTTGAAATATTTGGAATTTGTTCAAAGTTTTGACTGAGAGGGTTTTTATAATTGTATATAAATTCTATGACTGATGCATATGTGTTCTAGAAATCAGATATTTGCTTGTTGAAATATGCTCCTTAACTAGGAGCCATTAAAGGCTTTGCACTTAAATTGACATAAAATGTTAGAGCACATGTCTGCTAGCAAGGAGCCTTCTTATTTGAATAGAATTACAACTTTAAAACAGTTATTAAGACTGCATTCAAAATCTAGTTAAGGATGGTACCTATAAAGTATGGTTTTATGGAATTGCACACATTTTGTTCCATTGTAATGGGTATGGATGAGCAATATAAATTTTCATTAATACTGGTAGATATTGTTTAGCAGAACATAAATTTCATTCAGAAATATTGTGACATACTTTTTAATTGAATGACTTCAATAACCATTATTTTGGAGGAGTTCTAAAACAAACAATTTTAGCAAATGAGCAAGTGTTAATGATATAGAATCCTATATATATTAGAATATTAACTGCATTAATCTTATATAAATAAAAAATATCACTAAATAACTTGTTACAAGGTCAGTGATGATTAGTTTTCTGTTAATGATTGTTAACAGATTTGTCTCACCATGCAAAACAAAGATATCCAATAATAATGGTTTCTACTTCTTTTCCAATATTATAAAACCTATGAGATGAAATTTATTCCTCAACACATTGCAACTATGTCATGAAATTTATTCCTTAACACATGCAACTATGTCATGAAATTTATTCCTTAACACATTGCAACTATGTCATGAAACTTGTTCCTTAACACATTGCAAGACATTTCAACCAGTCTTTCACACTAGGAAACTTCTTCATAATAGACTCCTGAGGAGGCATAGGTTAGTCAAGTTTGTCAGTCTTGTGCTATGAGAACTAGCCCCCAAAAGGATCACAGGTTACTTCAGCTTTAGCTAGGCTTTTGAAACTTCCATCTTTTGTGCCCACTTCACTTTATTCCATTTTTGTACCTTTTGAGCAGATTATTTATTTTTTTCTTTTTCTTACTTAACTTGCTGTTCTTATGCACAGGGGATCTTGGCTGAGAACACATCTTGCAAATAAATTCTAATGACACCTAAATGATGCTGTATAATGAAAAGACGCTTATACATTTTGCGGCATTTAAGTAAATATAAACTGAATGTCATACAATCAACATACTGTTTCAACACCTTTTCAGCTTTAATTAACTTTCTCTATTTTAAAGCTTTACAAAAATATGTTTCAATACCTTAAAAAAAAGTTCTATACAATGTAACTAAATAAAAACTATACCTATCATTATGCTCTATATAATATGCCCAGTTGAATTGAATGTTCACTCTAAATTTTGTTAATTTACCATTTTGATGTAGTCAAGAAAATCATTTGTAGAACTAAATATAAAAAAGTATTTAAAATAAATTATTAAAAACAAAGCTACCACAATGATCTGATAATGATACTTAATTTGAAATATCCTGGGTAAATTTCTTCTTTAGTGAGGTTTATTTTTTCAACCCTTTTTTCAATCTGCTTCAATTTTTGAGACCAATTTCAAATTTGAAGCCCATTTTTGTTGATCGGCTCCAGTTTCCCAGTTATAGCTAAATTGCTGAGTCAGTGTTTGTGACCATGGCGTGTGATGGTTGTTTGCATACTTATTATGGAGCTATTGTTAGATACTATATCACAATAACTCAATACCTTTTCATTACTGACAAAACAGATAAGCAGAGTCTTGTACACAAATTCTTTATTGAAGCAGCTAAGTTGTACCCACCAGGTAACAATGTTAGAAAACCCGTAAGTTCTTCAGATGGGGACAGCAACAAGGAGTAGATTGCCTAATCCAACTTAACTAATCACATGTGACTAACTGCGGTTGCATATCACTCCTGGTAAAGGTAAATGGTTTACAAATTACAGCTTCAATGAGCTAAGGCTACTACCATGTCAGTGGTGTGGAAACATAACCCCTTTACCTAACCTAACCTTTTCATATTATTAAATATTTACCTACAACTGGAAAACTAGAGCCAACCAACAAAAACTGACTTCATATTTGAAATCTGCATTGACAAATAAATCTGATGGAAAAAAAGGGTCAGAAAAATAGACCTCCATACAGTAAAAATTTACCATGTCCTGTATTGAACTGAATACAGATATGACCAAACAGTCCTAACATGTGATCACCTCTTTCCTTTCTCAGTATCATATAATGCAGGTCATATGAAGAAGCGGTCTCAAATGCCACTCAGATATGCTGTATGGGGTGATAATCAAGAACCTATGAGAACACATCACAAAGTTTAATATTTGTGCACAGTTCACACTTCTTCAATCTGTAAAAACCTTTAGAGCACAAAGTTATAACATGGCTTTTGATATTGAAACAAATCTAAGACAAACACCAATAGCACAGCCAGAGTCCAACAACACAAAGCTTCTTTTTTGAGGATTCAGAAGGATTTTGAAAGTTGTTGGATTTCTTCAATGGAAGTCTGTGTAACCTGGCAACTTTTAGTGGTAATTGAAGGGCATAAGAAGTTATACAGCCTAAGCAATAATTAGGTGCATCTTTTAGAGTAAACATAGCAAGCTCATAATAGTAATAATGCATATTTACACAAAATCCTAATGCATGATACACTCAAAATGGAGAGATTATAAAGTTTTCTACTTCACTTATCAGGTTAAGTTGCTAAGTAAGGAATGGAAAATCTTTAAACACACAGAAGTAGGGTAATCACTAAATCCAAAAACATTCCTAAAATTGAAATTCAGATTTAACCGAGCAAAGTATTAGTTAAGACATACTAACAGCAAGTGCTCAATGATTTCAGGTTCGGAACACTCAAGACATGAATGTTTACGGCACATTAAATCTATTCAAATGAGAAAATACACCAACATAGTCAACTCCAAAACGGCTAAAAATGAATTGAAATTTCCTTGCAAAACTGGCATCCAATCTGCATTCATGTTCATTACACAAATAAGACGTGCTTCCCACAGCCCAACACGAAACAGTGGAAGCACACAGGAAGCACACACGTGTGTTTCTGTCTCCGTAGTTTCAGCCTACTGATGACACGCTAATACTTAATAGTACCATGGTCCATGGATGGAATGTGGAAGAACCTTTATTTATTCCAACATGTTTTACCGTTGGGTTTTGAAGTGCAAACTACGAACTTGAATGAAGACTGAACTTGGTTTAGTTACTCTTTAAATGATTTTAAATTACCCTAATATATAGCATCAATTCAATATGGGTTTTCAGCACTTTTTAAAATTGAAAAAATTGATAACGCACGTAGAAATTAAGCTTAAATATAAGTGGACTCTATGGCGTACTCGTTAGCATGATGGCCTTGCAGCCGGGACGTTCAGGGTTCGACTCCCATCTTAGGCAAGGCATTTCACGTAAGCAGGGAGTACTTTCCTTGAAAAAGAAGTTTAAACAACACATCCCTTACCACGCCAGAGTTGTCAGGCATTGGAAACCCAACGGCAAAACGAGTTGGAATTAATAAAGGTTCTTAAGCATCTAAGTTCCCAAGCTCGACACGATGTTATGAAAAAACTTCGATGTAGGGTTTAGGAGTAAAAAAAATTAGACCTGAGAACAACGTTTTCATAACTCTCACTTTTTACCTAATGCCATTTAAAAACTTCAAATGAAATCTTATCATTTTTTCGAAACGCCGGTGCAAAAATTAGCTCATGTTTATTGTCCGCCCTTAGTATGTTTGTAATATATTGAGAATATTTCTATAATTCATTAGATTTGTCAATGTCTCTGGCAACATCGAAGCTTCAGCGCACCCCGTGCCGAGGCGAAGCCGTGAGTCAGTACTTTTTTGAGAAGCCATGTAGTACACAGCATGTGCTGGTGGTGTGTTTGTATATACGCATCGTGAGTGCCCTAAGCCTAATTCTCCATCTATTCTACTTACCTAACTCAACTGTAGTTCACTTCCTACGTGTTAATTCCATATTCCATTTCCATGTGTACTGATTCCTGTATTAGTAGTTATTAGTGAGGACTAAAGACATAAGGTAAGCACATGTAATCTATTACTATTGCATCATGTATTGGAGTGTCAAATTGAATGTCTACTGTACCAATGTGTCTACTGAGTTGCATTCCCGGCTATAGTGAGAGATGTAACAATGTTAGAGGCTTATTGCTGACTGAAGTCAATTTTGACGTACTCGTTCATCTGGTCGGCTTAGGTGAGGCATTTTCACGTAACCAGGAAGTAAGGGGCAGGGCTTGAAAGATAGCCTTGGAGTTGCAGACACGAGCTTTGCAGAACTCTTCTACGCACGATAAAAAGGATAGAGATATTTACATTGACAGACCCGTTCCTTTAGACCCACTACTATAGTCACATTCAATTGGCTAAAAAAGTAAAACTGAAAATTGCGTTGGTCAGGCCTTATTATTTCAAAGTCTCACATACTTCCATACATTGACGTCGGAACGATTACAGTCGTCTCTAAATAGAGCGCTGAATTGGTTCCGGCAAACAACCGCTCTATCTTGAAACATCGTTTTGTGTCGAACCCATGTGTAGTACAGCTTTTATATTATAGATCAATCAAATCGTTTACCCTCACCAAAGAAGAGGGTGAACGTAGGCTCACATTTGCTTTGACTCACAATAGTTTCTTCGAGCACCACTCAGGCAGCAGTAAAAGACAGGCATCCGACTACAGGTCATGGAAGGCGCTCGAGAGAGCTCCTGTCACGAGACCTCACCATAGCCGGTGTTTACTCCCACAACGTCATTGTCGAATGCGCTTCCCCCTCTTTTCCAGACCTATGCGCAAGTGAAGCCATGGCTCAACGAGGTCACGCAGCGAGGTGGTCCTGCCTGTTTGTTTAAATGTAACACATGCCTGAAAATATTTCACATCAAGGAACATAACGATGATCCAAAAGAGATGTAAGTCCCCACGCATTTTTTTGAAAAAGAGGAAAGCGACAATGACATTAAATCTATGCAGAAAATGCATCAAAAAAAGGTACTTCGTACAGAGCCTGGACGCCAACGGCCATTTTACAATGTGAACATAGGCGTGTCAGCCGTGTCTTAGAAATTTGAAAATAAATAGCCCACAAGTAATTTATTTATACATTTACATTTCGAAATTATTCAAAGTTTCTTATTGCTTGGCTGTTGAGATCTCTAACATGACTCCCCTCGATTTTTTTGGGAGAGTTTGGGGGGAAGGGGGGCAGGGTACACATGCCTTGTTTATTCAACACCTAGAGAATTAGAGACAGATCTCGTGGCAATCATTTAGGTGGCTTTTGGTGATATTTCTGAAATGCCAGCCCTTTTTCATAATATTCGGCAGTCCTTGTTGAAGATTTCATAGGTACATCGATGTGGTTGGTGGGATCTGACGTGACAGACGCGTAATGCATTTTAATTTTTTGCTGCAAATGTGTTTATTTTAGTTGTTAATCACATATGCTAAAGTATTTATTAATATTTCCACTATGTAAATTCGCTCTATTATATTATCATGGATCTATCGTTGAACCTTTTTTAAATCCAACACGTTTTACCGTTGGGTTTTTAATGCCTTTCAACTACTGGCGTGGTGAGGGATGAGGAATGTGTGGCTTAAGCTTCCTTTTCCAAGGGAAGTACTCCGTGGTTACGCGAAATGCCTGAACCGGGATTCGAACCGTGGTCGTCCCGGCTGCGAGGCCACCACGCCAACCAATACGCCATGGAGCCCACAAAATAGTTCGATTATTATTCAATAAACCACAAAATCTTCTCCGTGCATAACAATCTATGTCTGTATTTAGTCAAGTATTGATATGCTCTGCTGAAAATGCATTCATGAATTCTGATATCTGAAGCGAGACAGTTAAAATGATTCTCGGGTCCAGTTAGCCTTGATCATACCGATACGTTTACCATTTATCAAGTTGGTCTATTCAGATTAATCGTACATAATCAAAGAACCATATCACAATCAAGATGTTCATTCGTATATTTGAATTATTAATTAAACAAATGGAATGAACACTATATTGAATAAAAATAAGCCCCGTTGAATAAGATGGTGGGAGTTACTAATTAATATGAATCATAAAATAAAATAAATAAGTTCCCGACAAAGATCTCTCGAACTCTGGTTGATCTGAGTAACGACATAGAGCAGCACCAACAATCATTCATAGAATGCCTATCGGGGTTGCGTGAATTTCAATTTTTCACAACCATCCTCCACTCGCTCCTCCCTCTTGGATACAGCTTCGCTTCCACCACAGACAGATTTGTAGAGTTCCAATCTTCAGACGTCACTCATTTTCGAACTCAACCTGAATAATCTTATCCTTTGATAGGAATATCCTTCACAGAATTTAGTTCATAGTGAGCGTCTTAGGGAACGAGAATAGACCCGACAAGATACATGCAGTAAAATACATGCAGGTGCATCTCTATTGTAACCCTTATCCAAGTAAACAAAATATTAACCGATAATAACCACATAACGACGGTTTGCTTCTTCTTGGGCGTTATGCATAGAAGTAGTAGGAGCTGCAAGCAGTAGTTACGGAGGCTTGGAGGCAAGAGTGTAGCGAAGGCTAGCTGCCTTAGTGGAGTAGATACTGCGAGCCCTGGCTCAGTGAATCTTGCCGCAGTAACACCTGGGTGCAATGGCAGACAACTGGACAAGTTCCAGGTCTTCATGTCGGGTCTGTTGGCCAACATTCAGGAGACACAATACTGGACAACTTGCAGATCTACATGTCGGGTCTGTTGATCAACATTCAGGAGATACAATGCTGGACAACTTCCTGGAATACATGTCAGGCTTTTTGATCAACATTCAAAAGACACAATGCAGGACAACTTCCAGCCCTGCAGACAGCAATCGTAGCGCCGTCAGGACTTTGCGCCAGGGTGTCCAACGGTCCTTCCAGCTCCTCCCTCTGGAAGATTGAAAAATTCTTTGAATAAAATATAATCTCAAAGGCAACTGAGAATGATAAATTAAACCTTTGCTGTCATAAGTAAATGAATTGGGCCATCACAGGAATTTGGCAGTGTCTGTATAGAGATTTGAATATGACTCCGTCATAATGATTTGAATCTGAGCCCTTCTGGCATCTGATATCTTATGTGACAATGGATTTTCGGTGCATGTAGGATAGCGTTTTGAAATGTATTATCGCGGAAAATGAAATAGCAATACAATTCAAACTCTTGTAGTTACCTTGAAATATTTGCCGTCAGGTAGACTTTGTTTTTGAGTTTTATAGAGGAGATTCCATACATGAGATGTTAACGTTTTTCCCAATTCCAGTTGCGCACTTTTTCACACTTTAAAGTAGCTCAATTGACTTCTTACTTATGAACTGGTATCGGGACTCAAACTTATTACATACTTCTTCAATCAGTGTAAAAATGCCTAACAAATGGGCAAAAAATGAAAGTGATCTACCGAAGCTGATCCGTTATTATATTTCCACGGAAACGATGTGTTGGTAGTTCACTCTCTGTTTTTATCTTTCTTATGTAACTGTCATCCTTATGTTTTTTCGATTTATTGAAGAAGTGATGAGCAATAAACTAAACGCCGGCGCTCACAAGCCGGACACTAATATTTCAAACACCCTCTCCCTCAGAGACCTGCAGCAAGGCACCAGATGGCAACCCCCAGACGGAAACCGACTCGTCACTCCCGCACGTCATCAGCACCTGGTCATCTCTGTTGCTGAACATCACCTGAAGGTAAAACTTAATTTAGCATATACATAATGTTATTATACCATGAAAATATTTCTAATACGTAAATGTACGATATATATCCACATTTAATGTTGACAGACATCTCTTTTTCTTGGATATCTCCCAAAATATTTTGGCACGAGAAGCTACTGCGAACGCTAAATGTTTCTACGGTTCTACAGGCACACGCAATCATCCCTCAATGCTTTACAGTGGATTTGAATGAAATATTTATGCTCCCTCACGTTATTTACTACGTCAGCCAGCAGTAATGCTTCTTGGGGCTGGCGGGAAAGACACCACTCAGCAGAGCAGGATAGTGCCTGAAGAATTACCACTGTTGATTTAACGCGCAGCTTGCATCTGAAGACTTTTGAGAGCTTGTATTTATATCTTTGCTGCTCACATTATGTGTTCAAAACTATTGGCGCAGGCTCATGCGGTTCAACATTCATCAGGCTGCCGCCATCTTAGGAGTACTCTCACCTCTCGCTCCTGGTTTCAAAATCAGTGTCTTTCACTACCTTTTTAATCATCACCAATGGGGTCAGACTAAACTCGTATTTCTTTTGAGAACCCGCTATTTTACATTATTTTTGGAGCATAATAAAGTAATGGTACAACTTTGCCCTTCTCACTGAGCCAGATAAAGGTTATGGTATTGGCCAGTGATTTATCTTAGCCATTTTGGGTAAGGGATCCTTTAGGTCGACTTTTCAGGAAGGCCATTAGCACTCACTATTTTAATCCTCCGGCTTGACTTGAGTGAAATCGAAATGCGATTCCAAAATCCAAAGGGGTAGCGTGAAAATATATTGGCCTACTTGTACCCTACTCGACCCAGGCTAGGTCTGGTGCACACATTGTCTTCTTTTCTTTCCCAATTTTCACACATGGAGGACAACTGGTAAAGTGATCTACCTAAGACATTGAGTTCATCAGCCACTGCACTATTTTCGAAACTAAACCAGAAACCCTTGATGATTCAATATAGTTACACAGATAAGAAATTACTTTATCGAAGTGCTCTTGTAGTGCAAGCAGTGTTGCCAGATGCTTCCCGTCCTCCGTCCTCGTGACGATGGCTCTGCCGTCAAGGCTAGCCGATGCCACCTGGTGTCCCCCGACGTCCCAAGCCACGTCCAGCACCTGCTTTCATCGTAATCAAAGTTACGCTCTTACTCGATAGGGGCTGGTCAAACCTACAGCCTTTATCGAGGCTTTTAACTGTCAATTATTATCTGCACACTGTCGCTGTTCCTCAACACCTTTTTATGAGTGCAGTCATACCATCTAAAATCAGGATTACACAAAAGTTCTTCTGCACCGAAGTAATGCAGTTGTGATGTTTTTCAAGTCCGGAAACCTGTCTGTGTCTAGAGCCACGGCCTGACTCTCATGCTCCGGAGCCGGAACCACACCTCAGCCTCATGCTCCACAGCCAGAGCCACACCTC
>VOMN01069611.1:0-11845 GCA_014899125.1 Orchestia grillus | reverse complement strand
ACCCCAATCATAATAATAATCAGCTTTTTTGAAGTAATGTGACTTCTTAGCTGCTCCTATTATCATTATGAATTTTGCATTTACCTCCTAAATCTCTCAATGGACATTATATAAGCCATAGACTAAAGGCTTAGGTCAGTTAATTATCTTTGTCTATCCTATGTTACGGGATAGGCGTACTCAGGGGGGCACTAGTAGATTATCTCAGCCTTAGCTAGGCCTTCCCGATTTCTATCTTTCGTGCCCACTTTGTTTTTTAGTTTTTCATACCTTCTTCGCTATTTTTTTATCTTTTTTTCTTCAACCTTCTTAACTCGTTGTATCTAAGCGCAATAGAATCCTGTGTGGGAACACCCCTGTGCATAGACTCCACGTTTTTTGAAGTCAATACTAAACGGTCCATTTTTTAGTTCTTTTTGGTCCACATTTCATGCGGATAAGAAGCTTTAAACTGGCCAATAGTCTAATCTAATCTGATTTACCTCATATTATCTATTCGATAAAGTTATATTCCACAGTTGTTTTATTTTTTCCAATGCGTAAATATTCCCGTTATTACCTCAAATAAAAATTAAAGGTTCGCTCTGTAAAAAGTCGTTCCATGAGAACATCGCCCACCGCTAGTTCTTCATTGTATGGCCTAGGGATTTGAGACAAATTGCCGCATCTCAGACAACCATCAAGGTTATTTATTGCGCGATAAATGTGTCATGGCTTAGAGTCTTTTGGATTATCGCTGAAATAATTACGCCTCTATTTGCTTCGAAGACATTCGGGACTCTCGTCAAGCAACATGTAATGTCTTACCTTGCGTTTGATTACACTTAAATTTACTCGTAATTTTCTGTTTCGATGTTTAATAACTTCAAAATAGAACAAACTGGCATTGGAATTTTGAAAACGAAGACAATTTTGAAAATTCTTCAATCTTTTGAAATCGAAAGCACTCTCTTTATTGATGTTCGCAGGTTTATACCGGGCTGCTCAAAGGTTTCATATTTTGCCTTACTTTCGATTTTTGAATCGACTGCCTCGCCACCAGTTTGAAAACGTAAACCAAAATACGAGACCATAGAGTTGAACCATGCACCCCGATTACAACACAATTTCCGTGCCTAAGTGCTTCAAAAGTCAGTACGAAGGTCACTACGCATGTTCTTTGTACGCCTGAAAAATCCCTAAACCGCTAACCGACGACACGAATATATTTATCTCCTGTAAAAATTGCCGGGTTCGCTACAAGAAAATCCTGGCCAAGTGTTGGTAAGGAAGCCTGATTGCTGCTGAGTTCAGCAATTTCCGTTCCATAACCCTGAACAGTTCCGCTTTAACACTGTCTGCAACCTGCAATTTGGGCTCGGTGTCGATCACGCAGGGCAGGAGCCGTAAATTTGGGCTGGTCATTCACCAGCACATTTGTTTGAGCAGCTCTGCATTAGGCGAACTTCTGCCGCGGTGTTGAGGGGAAGGAACGGGCGATGCTGGGAAATATCACAACATGGAAGGCGGGGCTCGTGAAATTATTTAGAGCGCTCGTGAGGCGTAGTTAGCGTCGCCTTCAGGATATTAGTCGAATAAATGGCGTCAAAAAATATTTAGAGCGATTTTATGAGCTTTTCGTCGGATAAAGGGTAGCTAAATTTCTTCTGGGATGTTTAACGTAACATTAGCAGTTTATGCGATCAATTGATTTGTATGAAAAAACCTATTGGTACATTATTGTTATGTATAAGTAACATAAGCATATCTAAGAAGTTTTCTTAAGAAATATAATCACGATTTTTTTAGAGAAACTGTACGTGCCAGTAGTGCTTTTAGTTATTTCTTGATATATGAACTTAAGCAGACATACTCGTATACGCCTCCTTGGAATACAAAGGGTTCATGGGCTAAACTCATCTATTTTGAAATCTCAAATCACTAGAATACGCTTCAAAAAAGTTGGTTCTATAATATTTAAAATATTGTGTCCCGATTCTACCTCATTTATTCAGCAAAAAACATCAGTTATTTGATGATAAAGCAATTTTTCATTCCATGTTAGAGATTTGGACGGGGTGGGTCACATTGACTCATCCGTCCTTGTGTTGAAGGGGAGTTGAGGATGCTGACGATGTGCCTAGTCGCGCCGTCGCTATAGCGCTCGACTGCGCACCATTCCCGAGCTCATAATTTGTTGATTGCGGCTTCTTGGCACCGCGATGTCGCAGCTAGACTCTTTGCTAAGCTAAATGCATTGGAGCCTACGTGTGTTTCAAAACGATTTCCGGACATCTCGTGATGCGCGCCTAATTTTAAGAGCGTCTTATCAGTTCATCTCGCCGAATCAGCTCTTGGCGTGTCGCGTTTATTTTTCGAACATAATAGAAAATGGAGGAAACTTTCTTCCAACAGCTAACCTACAGAAAACAGGTTTTTAATTCTTCATAATTACTGACTGGTCAACTGAGTGCAGTGGAATATGTGGGTAGTAGCTTCCTTTCTCACGGGAAGCGCCCCGTGGTTCATTGAGAATCCAGCAATCGCCCGCCGGGGACAGAGTCGCACGCCTTCGTCACATGTAGCAGAAGGCGTTCCCTCCTGCGCCATGGCTGTATCTTCTTGCTTGCTTCTAACACATTGTTTCCAGCTTGTTGCCCTGCGCACATAAAATAAAGGGACGGTTACGAAAGGTGAAGCAAAATCCTCGATATTTGCTTTACATTTACGTGCCTGACCTGTCGTTCCACGGCCCATCTTGCCCCAGCGTGTAGTGACCAAAACCAAAAGCCCGTCATTGATTTTTGGCCAGACTTTGGAAGGGGCGATGCTGATCAGGCGAGCCCATTTGTTCCTAAGAGGTCGAGATTTGTAACCGACGGGTGAGACCATCTGCTTTATTGTCTCAAGTAAACTACACTCCGAAATGGGGGAAACATCGCATTTCTATGTAAGAGCAGTGCATTAAAGACGTATCTTGAGCAGCACGTTTGGGCCACGAGGCTCCTTCGCATTCCATATCACTGCTTTAGTTCGCAGTCGCGAATGTTTTCAAAAACTAGAAGCCGTGTGAGAGACTTTCTTGGGTTATGTATTACGGCATTGTGCTCAATATGCAGAATATTTTATATTGAACTCCTTGTGGAAACATCTGAAGGATGCACCCTGGCTCTAGGTTTATCGGTATGATATCATCGTAGCAGTAATTCTGAAGTCACTGGTAGAGTGCATTACAGTCGTGTTCACGAGTTGGATATGTGACGCAATTTCTTATTCTTTGCCACCCTTAATGCATTAAGCGCGCTTTATCTTGTTTATGGCGCTTTATCTTGTTTTCTTCAATTTTTTTGCGTTCGACGACATGATGTGCGCGTCCAAGGCCCGTCGTACTCGCTTTGGTGAACCCGACACCCGTGTCAGCGATGCAGGCGCGGTAGACTGGAGTCAGGCACTCTGACAGGCCGCCCCTAAAGTGTCCTCTTACGAGCTACTAAAGCTTGGCTGCCTCATTTATACTCTCCGTGTTTTCAGGATTGAAAGTTCCCGTTAAGTGAGTGTAAGTACGATTTTGTGTTTGTCACAGTAATGGGACTCTGCGTGCCGCAAAAATGATCGTGTTGCCTCAGTTCAATTCTTTGACGCTCAACTTATATTTTTGTCGAGAACGAAACTTATTGGAAAATAATATTGGCGTAACGTAAAATAGGCTGTCTGCAGCGCGTTTTGTATGGGTATGCAAGTATGCTTTATTACATGAAATATTTAAATAACTTTTGCATTTTCAGGTTTTGTACCACGTTACATTCAATTTTACGAATAATAAATGATTCTCACGATATTGTAAGTTTAGTAAAGTAATTGTACTCTTAATTGTCATGTTCTTTAAAGCTTGTGTAATTTTAGTATTTTAGTGACTCCATTACATTTTGCCAAATCATTATGAATACTAAAAATGGGCAAGCAATTTGGTAGCACTGACGAAAATCTTGCCAAAATTACTTCCATGCTTGGAACTGGTTTGTCAACACAAGGAATATCCAAAAAGTTTCGTCGTAACCACCACACTATTCGACTTGTGTGTTTTCTGGTAAAACGTGCAAAAGACTTCAGAAAGGGTGCATTTACGAAAGCCATCTGAAAGGGATATTCGTAAAAAAGTTACACTTCCAAAACTCCCCATTTTACTCATACCAGTACGAATAATTTTGAAGCGGCTGGTGAACCATGAGTAAGTTAACCATCAGGTATAAAATCCTCCACCTTTTCCTTAGTGAGGCGTCCCAACTAAAGGCCCATATCGAGTGAAGTAAACAGAACCAATGGGGTTGAATTGTGACAGACTTACGTGTAGGCCAATAGTAGCGATGTAATTTTCACTGATGAGTCACGTGCAACGCTCGATAGACCTGATGGGTCGTCGTCCGGTAGGCTGTTGAATTGTCATTCGACAGGAGTGCGTATTTGTAGACAGCAAGGAGGTGGCGAGTCATGAGTTAATTGGCCAGTACGAACTACCAACGTGATTGGAACTGAATTCAAATTCATATTGTGAAGTGGAGGATACGTTCCTTCCATGTCTTGATGATCAATCAATTGTGGAAAGGTATTTCATATTTCAACAGGATAATGCCCTGCACACAAATCAAACAACACAACTCAGTGGCTGGTAGACTATAGCTTTAGAGGGAAAATATTATGATATGGCCTCTGAACAGTGCCGATTTTAATCTGCAGAAAATTTTTGGTCCCTTGTTAAGAGGAGGATTTATGCTGATGTATCAAAGTCTTGTGGGAAGCAACTGAGAATGCTTGTCGGTCAAATAAACTGCATCTGAGATAGCACAATTGACAACAGAAGTTGGCGGACGTCTCATTCGGGTATTGAAGAACTGGGGAAAAGCATGTTCGCTCACGGCCTGCATTAAAACGTTTAGTTGGTTTGTCATTCAATCATACCTTGTCGTATTCGGTTATTGAACATAGAAATATGTAATTTCATCAATAAAATGCCGAACAAAAATATTATTTGTATTTTTTGTTCCTTTGCATAATTCAATTGAATGTTAAATTAGGACATATGTGCATAGATCATTGAAAATAGTAAATCTTGTTTCGCTTTAATTCTCAAAGCGAATATAAATTTGAAAATAGCATGATCAGTCCTAAAACGTGCAGTTTTCTAGGAGCCATACATGTACAGCAAAATATTACAAAGAAGTGCTTCGTATAATCAAGCAGGACGCCCTTGTATTGTCGTCCGCAAGCAACGTAACGCCACGAAATAAAGAACGAACCGCGATTCATCTGATGCCGCTTAGCAAAGCTGGGGTATCATAAAAGGGTAAATATCGTTAAACTTGCATCGCTATCAATATTTCACCGTAAATGCTAATGATAAATATGACAACAAAGTACTGAGAAAGTGGTACCACAAAATTGGGGATCTCAGGTTTTTAATAAAACGAGCCCTAGAATGTTTGTCCAAACTAAAAATTTATGTTCTTCTTCAGGCATACCACGTCCTTACATGCTAGCGTAGGAAGGAATGGAGCAATTAATTTACAGAGCATAGCTGTTTTGTTCTTGTCATTGACATTTTCCATGCTATGCTTATGTTTTTAATCGAGCGCTTGCTTTTGTGCTCCGTGTACTGATGTTGAAGTAAATTTTGCTGAATTTGTTTGGGTTGTGATGTAGTTTAAACCGATTCGATAAAAAAGGGAAGAAAGGCCCATCAGTTTTGGAGAGTTCATTAGACGGTGCCTTCTCGACGACAATATTGCTTCATCGTTAAACATTAGTCGTTGAAAAAAACTTTTTCGGGCTGCTGGAGAGAAGAATAATAGCACAAGAGAACGCTCCACTCCACTCTCACAAGCTTACTGTTGAACCGATATGCACGAGTGGCGGGGCTAAGAGCGAGAGCAAATTTATTGAAACAGGCATCGCCCAATAACTCCGTTTGAAATGGCCATTAAACTTCTGTCCGACGGGACCGCCAAAGGCAAATAGCCCGATATTTAACTTGAACATTCAATTAGCGGAACTGGTAAGAACATTAACGGGCGTTTTGGCCAGAAGGGAGTTCATTTTAGGAGTAGCAAAAATTTTAAAAACCTTTAGCTGAACTAAATCGGTAGAGTTTATAAAACTAAGAAGGTGCGAACATGCGAAGTAATGTTTAACAGAACATAACGAAGCATGTTCATACACACTAAGGATAAAACGGAAATATTAATAACTGCCAATTTTATTCACCAAGTCACACGAACCTTTTAGACCAAGCACAGGTCTGTTTACTCTTAATGGAACTTTTTTTACTCATATTACGAGAAGCAATTTTTCATAGGCACCAGTGCTGTGGTGTGCTGGAATGATGTTT
This sequence comes from Orchestia grillus, assembly GCA_014899125.1. Taxonomy (NCBI): domain Eukaryota; kingdom Metazoa; phylum Arthropoda; class Malacostraca; order Amphipoda; family Talitridae; genus Orchestia; species Orchestia grillus. The sequence continues at coordinate 5,484 of VOMN01069611.1, read as the reverse complement.
GTCTGTCCATGAAGAAATTCATGTCGAAATGTTCAATTCAATTTTAGTTCAATTTTTATTTGAAATTACTGTTAGACAATGATTCTAAATCTGTATTGAGACGTAAAGGTATATTGATTGTTGCCTAAAAGCGATACTGTGCCATACAGGAATCAAATTGATGACCTTCCTTCCCTTCGCGAGCACCAACGACGTCACCTTCCCACGCGCGCCATGATAACAGTTGACTTTAATAAATCTTTTTTGCTACCTATTTGGTAAGCATTAAGAGCAAGAAAAGTCTAAATCGATCATAACTGAATTTGTTTAAGTTTTCTATAATTGTTAGAATTTCCAGCCAAATGAAGATAGCTTCCATACAGACTGGAGCGAATGATTGCAGGGGGCAGAGGGTCTCGACACGTGTCCCTGACACATCCTTTAAGAGTCTAAATCTTGGCCTTCTATGGTAACTTATGTTAATTAAAATAACAGAAAGATTAACGTTAGGCTAATTGTAATTTTGTTCTCAATGCCACACAAGAATGATGCTCCAAAAATAAAATAGTAAGGCAGCGCTAAAAAATCAACATGACCTCCGGGGTATTATTGTTAATAAGAATAGCGTTTTGTATCAGCTTCGGTAGACACGGTATCATTACTACTACTACTGCGGACATGATGCCTCTTCATAGTCGCGCAGATCTGAATCTCTACGTTTAATTACCTTTGATTTTCATCGGTTAGAGTACGTTGAAAAAAAAAGGAAGCAAGTAATTCAGTCCCTGGACTGAAATTAGAGTAAGAAAGCTTGATAGAAAAGCTTTAATATTATGTGGTAAATGGATAATTATTCGACCATTTTCGTGGTTTGATTATTTAATTTTTTCAGCTACATTTTTCCCTAACGTAACAAGTATTGCACACGATAGAACACTTTCATAAAAAGATCGTCGAAAAGTGATCGTCTACACGTTGTAATTACAAGCCACGATATGAACCCTGCAGCGCTGTACTCTGTCATTCATTATTACTCTCGCAATTTACGAGGTGCAAAACACAAATAATGCCATGGTCTCTGTGAAATAATTCTGCAGTGTGCTCACGGTCACAGCACCTCACACCTCCATGTCAAAGTCTATGATATTCGCAAAGATATTCGCACTGCGAATATCAAATACTACATTCGATGTCAATATTTTTGCACCTCATTTTATAACACCGTCGTTGTCGTCAATAACATGACTGTGAAAACCACTCAGGAGACATGGGATAAGCCATAGGACATAGGATTAGGTTAGTTACGTTTGTCTATTTAAAGCTGTGGAGACTGGCGTTCCCAGGGGTCTCTGTTAGATTACTCTAGCTTTAGCTAAATGTTCGGCACTTGTATCTTTCTTGACATTTTTTCTTTTTTCCATTTTCTCGTATACTTCTCTAATTATTTCTTTTCTTTTCTTCCTCGTCCTCATTTACTTGCTTTTTCTATGCGCAGGGAATCTCGTGCGGGAACACTCCTGTGCATAGATTCTACATTTCTAAAGTCCATGCTAACTGGTTCCGTCTTTTCGTTCTCTTTGGATAACATTCCTTGTGGGTAGGGAGCTTCAAACTAACTTATAATAATAATTATAATAATAATTAATAGTAATTATAATAATGCCTGTAAAAACACCCAGCGTCTCAATGCCATCGTAATGCATTCGTTACTATTGAAGTAATTTCCCAAGCTGTACAAAATATATTCATAACCTATCCCTATAATATTACATTGACAGCACACCAATACTAAATCATAGCGGTGGTATGTACAAAATTCGTTCAACATCTTCGGGACACTCAAAACATACCCCATTTCATTGTGGCTGCGTAAAACCAAAAACACTTAAGCACAAATGTCATAACATGGCTCTCTAAGCATGCCATTGACCCACTACAACGCTTCAGTCAAAATACCTAGGCCCAGCGACAATGGGAAGGGCATGTTCGTGTCAGAGCATCCTCGTTCCCTGCGGCAGTGCGGCCATGTCGCCCAAAATAGCCCAATAAGGTCTCCTTTTCCCGGCACCGTGTCAGGCGGCTCAGTTTTGTCTCGGTCTCCCCACTAGTGATATTGAAGAGGCCCTCAGCGTGGCTTCATATTTGCATGCGTCCCAAGCCTTGCAACAGCTGCCTCACCTGTTGGGCTGTGAACAGGTCGGCCCACAGCGAGGAAATTCTCGCTCTGCTTTCAGAACTTCATGCGATGGTACAAGTTACGGTCCCTACACGGTTCGATTTAGCATTATTCGTGGCATCCATAGCTTTGCCCTACAATTCTTACGAAGCCTTTTACAGCTTTTGCACTCGCCGGCCTATGCCAGACAAATTACCATCCTCTTCTCTAGCTGATTTTTGCGTCTTGTGCGGTAGCTTTCGACTACTCTCAAAGATCAGTGCTACATTTGTGATTGTTGGGCGAAGCGATGAGATGAGGACTTTCTTGCAATGTGTTCGCTTGTGTTATAAATCTCTCACTACGCTCCATTCTATGTAGTGATAAACGGGCATCTTTCATTGTGGCTTTGAAATGCGTTCCTAAATTTTGTGCTTAGACCTACCTGCACAGCAATACCGGGGCTAATTGTACGCTCAAAATGCGCAAAAGTAATGTAAATGCTAATACACTCATGAATACTTTGTGGAACCCGCTGCTGAGCCTATTTAATTAGCTTGTATGAGTTTTCAAACTCTGCTGCGCTGCTGCGGAGCCAAATGTAGGGTTCGAACTGCTTGTATGGGGGGAAAATACTCGAGAGAACTCGGCATTGTTTCATGTAAAAATAAGAATCAAGACAGAATTCCGAGGATGGATATTTAGTCGCTAATAATTTTGAAATCAAAGAAATCATAACACATTGAAATTGAGTCGACTGGTGAAGAACAAGTGAAATTGATACTGCAAATAGTAATGATTCGTGGAAAATTTTCATCTATTTTGAAATTATTATCAAGAACAAATATCTCATGTTGCGACTCGCACATCAGTTCGGAGGATCTTACATGTCTGGTAGGGTGCACTTGAACATGTTGAATGGCCCAATTGATAGTCTGTAACTGAAGGGTGCTTGTGTTTGCTGCGCGTGAGCGCTTGCTTTAGGGCGAGGGAAATGGTTAGTGATTGGAATTTCTGGGAATGTTGCCTCATTAATTGACGGTGATCTCATTACTTGACGGTGGCCTCATTAATTGACGGTGGCCTCATTAATTGACGGTGGCCNAGTTTATTGCATGCTCCTTCGTTCTAGAAGCCTCCAGTACTTATAACAGGTATAGAATGTAAAGATATCATTGAATTTTTAATCTGCCATTAAATTTCTGCACGCGCTTGTGACACCTACTCATAATACTCAAAATTCAGAACAAATTCGCTGAAATATTTTAAGAGACTCCCTCGATTCTTCTGAAAAAAATTCTTACGAAAGTATTGTTGCGAGCTTCGGGAAACTTCTTAGGAGCACTAACGGTGCTTCCGTAATTAATATTCTTTATGGCTGTAGACGTATTGTTGTGCTGCGATGCCGTCTGGCGAATACGACGCTCTCAGAGACCTAACGGACGGCAAGTTTCTCTGCGCTGTGCTCGTCTCGCTATGGAGTGTCGTGTTCTCCCCAGCCTAGATACTGTTTTATGCGCACTTGTACGAAACGAAAACGCACCACCGATTCACACTTTAACTTCTTTGCAGGAGCATTTACAAATGTCTCTAATTTTGGCCGCCTAAGTGCAGATATCACCGCCGGATCGTTGATAACTATCGACCGGGCCGCAAAAATAAAATAGATTAGGTTAAGGTAACGGACGGATGTTTGCTGGCTGTCTAAGCTTGCGCATTTTTCTCGAAGTGTAGGAGAAACTCGGTGAGTTTTGTTGTTTCATCAAACACCCTTCGACCTATTTCTTGAGTTATTGAATGTTACTAGTCTACGTGTACTTGCTGCACAAAATACTTAATTACTAAATATATTTTCTGCATTCCCATATCTCGTGTTACGTTTCTTAAACTGCGATGTGTACTGTGTGATCTTAAACTTGTGTATTGCATTGAGGAAATTCAACAATGCTCATAAAATTTTAAATAATTGCTCGAGACACTAGTTGGGGCTGCTCTTAGGTTTAGCACTACATTTTCGTTGACGACTGCTCCATTCCTATAGTCCAAAGTTTACCATCGTTGAAGTGAGGTTGATTCTGCTCGAAACGACTGGCGATATGTTTTCAAAACGAGTAATCGTTGATTATATAAGTGCACTTGTCGGGATTGATGAAGCTGTCAAGCTCATCTTCTCTTCAGCTTGTTTTCAAATTGAACCCAGATTTGAAAGTAAGCTCTTGATCAACTTTTGGAAATCTTTCGAGGAAGATCCTCAGCAGCTAAATCGTAAAAGTACTCTCAGCCATGGCAGGCCCAATTCCTCCTGCAGTAAACTGACTCGAAACAAGACTGGTGTACTGAACTGACGTCGGTGCTGTAGGATGTAATGACTCAAACCAGCCAGAAATCGCACTTCCGTCGCTTCAAAGGACCCGCAGAGCAGCTCAGATTTGGTCTACATGTGGTGGCAATTCTCATTCTGGGTGCAGTATATCTGTGATGTGACTGGTGGCAATGACGGTTGAGGTAAGCATTTTGTTAGACCATGCTAATCTGAGTAACTATTCGGGCAAGCTAACTGAATTTAGCAAAACTTGAAACATGACCTTATATGTTTTATTGACAAATTTCACAAGCAAGGCTTGCACATGCAGGTTAAACAACGAACTTCCTCTTTAAAAGCTTGTGGATTATCAGTTTAATTTCAAATGCCATCTGCAGGACTACGTTTTTTCAGGACTCCGTAGAAACTCAGTTGTCGAGTTGAATTTTCCGCTTCCATAAGTCCATATTAAATTATTTTTCCTTGTTCGGGGCCGTATAGTGTCGTATAGTCACTTGAAGTCCTGCCATCTGTGCTACTACTACTCAGTTGTCTAGGACGAATGTAGTGTAGCATAAGTGCCGGGATTAGTAAGGATACTGGGCAGCTTCCTAATTTACATATTTTGCCTTTGTAACAGTACAATATGGTTGTATATGGGCGTGTCCACTCTAGAGAAAGTAACAAGCCTTGGCAGGATTATTGAGCAAGTACTTCAAACAGTGTGCAACGCTTACCGTGTAATTCCTAGTTAGACACAAATCGTACCTGCAGACTGGACTAGGCTGCTTTTGAGTCACACCGAACTCTCCGTGGATGTCAATACGATTAGCCATTTTTCATTTTCAGATATGTTAAAAAAATTGATACTTCTCGAGATGATTTACATAAGCAAAAATAATCTATACAGGATGTTAGAGGAAAAAATGTACAAAATTTCTCCCCAACCAGACAGTGGCAAACTAAATACTTTGGCTCTATGAAAATCTGCGAAAAATATTGATTTATGCGATATTAACTGTTCAGTGTTAAAAAAAAAATTTGAAAA
>VOMN01069599.1:0-11612 GCA_014899125.1 Orchestia grillus | reverse complement strand
AGAGGCGGCTGCTGGCCCCACACTCCCAGAGGCGGCTGCTGGCCCCCACGCGAGGCCATTAGCTCCCCCCACAGGCTACAGCCAGGGAACCCTTCTCTGCCCCATTATTCTCACTGCATTTGTTCATGCTATACATACTACCTCCTCGAAGTACATTAATGTAGCACTGTCCGTACAACCAACATACAAAAATAATAGAAATTATTGCCTGTAGGTGGGGTGTGATTTTACGTACAAAAACACACAGCACATGTAAAAGTGGCCGCATTGATTATACCAAATGCGACACGTGTGGCAGTAAAAGGTCAGCTCAACATAAAAGAACAAATGAATGACCAAGGAGTTAATACCCAAAACATACAGAGATAGCAATACATTAGAACTAATAAAATTTGTTTTTAGCATATCACTCAATTGTTCACTCTCATTTGTTTCTAGTACAGACCAGTAGTTCATTTGGCTATGAATCTGACGCTATGATAAAATTATTCTATGTATATACCTCCTATTTAGGTATTAAAATGGTAAATCTAGTTTGTCATGGACTCAGGGCACTTGTACTCTGTCTTGTTATAGAGTAAATTCGTCACAACCATTACATTGATCCGGAAATCTAAACTTAAGTATCTTAATTAAATATGAAGTGTAACAGTTCGTCAATATTATCACAGAACACACACGTTGAAGTATCGCAAATAAATCAAAAAATCCTTCAACAACGTAAGCAACAGGTTAAAAGTATATTATAAGAACAATAAAAAATGCTAGCTGTTCTTCAGAGCACAACGTTCTGTGCAAGAACTTCCACTATCAACATTCTTCTATTCAAGCATATTTGTAACCTCAAGTTATTCACAGTTTTCTCCACTGAATCTAATTCAACCGTTCGAATTAATATAAATTTGATCGAAGTCATGACAAGTCTGAACTTTAGACCGAGCTCATGCAGAGTAAAGCAACTCCTGCTGTGGTTCCCGTGCTGTGTTAGAGTAATTTCCCAGTTGCGCGCTCACACCTTCTCCCGCACACAAATATGTGCACTCTCACTCATGTGTTGCCACTAACTACCTTCCCTAGTTCTCCTAAAACACGCTCGATACCTTAAAACTCTCACATACTCAGCACATCTCATTAACACTTCCTATGTTCCTCTCTATCTTCGTCCTTCTTCAAAATGTGTGTGTCCTTCTAGTTTTATTCTGAAATACGACAGTACTTCCATATTATGTAAAAAAAAATCTGCACGGCTCAATCACTGCTTGGAATTTTTGTATGCCAATCACATCCCTGAGCAATGATAGTGTTCCACATTGGCCGAGCACTATTTGAAGAATCTAGTAAGTTGAAACGGTATGTCGGCAATCATCGTTCTCTAGTGCGCTTACCAGTGTAGTTGCTATCACAAACCCACAGTAACACCAGTTCACATAAAATTTGATATACTTTTCCCACTCAGAGTAAGGCTCGACAACACATCAAGAGCTTTGGAGCAGTAAGTCAGTACCAATATTGAGTGTGGGATGGCACTTACAATTTTACACTAGTCAAGCGAACGCAAGATAGTTGCCAACACGTTACAACAGCTTTCATTAAATTCTATTACCTTCAAAGATTCTATATTTTCCCGGAATAAAATCGGACACGTGTACTCTCTTCTCTGTCCTCCACACCTGGACATCAGATAAAAAATTATTCTGTCGCACCAAAACGGACTTCAGTAATGTTCTATCAAAGAATAAAGCTTACTCGTAAGAGACCCTTTGAGCGCGATCTTTCCGGGTGCAAGTTTAAATTACTATTTGTCTTTTACTATGACTTACCTAGATCTTTGCACAACAATTCATTTTTGTGGAATGCACAAAAATCTTCCTAGATTTAAGTATTTTAACAGATAAACACAAAACCTAACAGGTCACCCGACTCTGATTTAAACTCCTTTGCTAACAATGCTTTGAACTTGTTACTCAAGTAAGATACTATAGTTAACTGTAAGTGCGCAGTTGAGACATCAATTCATACAAGCCTGGAGAGAAAAAAGTACTTAAATGCACACCAGGAAATTCCTATCATACCACACATTTTCAAAAATAGAATGAAGTGTTTCTATCGAGCAGGTGAGCCTACTCCAACGCTCCAGTTTATCAAACGCACACTCATAAAAATCAGTAACGCACACTCAAAAGATCAGCATGATAACACCCTCTTAAAAATGGTAAAATGGTCCAAAAGCTTCTGACCCTCTTTCAGTGGACGGCGGTCACCCATTAAAATTACTACCAATTGTACGAACGCTGTTCATAATCCCAGTCATGACTCCTGAGACTCATACTGGACCGCTCCACCAATCATCACCCTCATGCCTTACAAATGAAAATAACTTATGAGACAGAGCCAGCAAAGCGCATCACGCAGCCCCATGTTGGTCTACGATGTAGCGGCGGTGGAGCTGCTTGAGGACGTCCCAGAACATGAGGCACAGGAAACTGTGGGGCCCGATTCTGAGGTAGACGGCCCCCCACCCTTTGTAGAGGGCGAGGGGGCCTTCCTTGCTCACCACCTTCACCAGGCAGTCCACCAGCCCGCTGTACAGCAGGCCTCGCCCCCGCATGTCCACGCCTGCAAACAACAACGGGATGGTGTCACTTGAATCTTCCACTCAAATGCTCATGAATATTAAAATATAACGATCAAAAATGATTGCAGTAGATAATAAAATGAACTAAAATCTGAAACTGAGGTGCAAAAATAGTTCAAAATCTGAAAGAATTTATCAGTAGAGCATATAAACCATGCAGCGCAAATTAACTAGCGTATGAAAAATAGCAAGCCATTAAAGACCTCGAAGAAAATGGATACCCGAAACAACTCATTACCTCTGTGAGGTAATGAGTTACTATGCCCTCCAGAAGAACCCAAGAGCAAATTCCAACTCCCGTTAGATACCCGACTTCCTCTCTATCAAGAACGCCAGCGAGAAAGTAGCCTCAATTTCAAAACTTTTCGAAATTAAACTATTCTGCACACCTTAGGCGGAAGTCTCGGCTCTCTTACAGATAAAATTAATTTAAAATACAATAGAGATGTTGTGTATTAACTAAGTCATCAAAATTGTAATCTTTTATATATTAATACGCTTTTACCTTCCTACCTACCTACTCTATACGTCACCCTTCGCCATTTTTCAAGTAAAATTTCAGGTCTCGAGCTTCAAACAGTCCTCCAGATACTGTGCAATTCAATCTGTATCCTGGATACAGATTGAAGGTAAAGCCTCCCGGCAGTTTCGACGGCGTGCTGCTCGAATTATTCAACGTACGTAGTATCCTGTATACGGGTTGCATATTTTGCTATAAAAAGTCAGTCTTCGCGGCACATTTTCAGATTCCTAATAGAGCTCAGACTACTCGCATCAAGAAGAAAATTGCTTTCAAGACCGGACTATCTCTGCCCTGAACATTTAACCTCTGCCCAACACTTGAGAGGACCACTTCTCGTGCGTTGCTCATACTTCGAGACGAGAGCTACACCTATAGAGGGGAAGAGCTCATTGACTCAGGCGACTCTAGCTGCATCTGGGTGCACGTAGACAGCGAGCTCTGTGACGTCACAGTTTCTGTGGCATTCTGGGCGGAGCCTTTTACTTCAGCAGCAAATGTCCTCCCATAGACACCATTGGGCAAGTGTTGGAAAAAAGTGGTAGTGGTGTAGAAATAAAGGCGAGGGTGCTAAATGTGCCGCGTGGTCCCGGCTTTTTTGGATCTACAATGTTAGTTTGAAAATGAAAATTAGGCGTCGTAAGCTTCGGTCGAAAAGAGGAATAAGAAGACCCCATTGTAGTATTACGTTTATCTGAATTTCCGTTAAATTTTCACGGGTCACGCTAGTCATCAATATATTATTACGCTTGTACCTACCGTGTGTCACGCTTTTTAAAAATTAGATACGGAAAAATTCGCAGCACATAAAATCAACGATAAATTTGACTTCCCGTCCGTATCCAGGATACGGGTGTGGACTACATCAGCACGTCATATTTTTCTTATCACGTAAGTACAAGTCCGATCAAATTGGCTCGTGCGAGCCAAATGAATTTGATTTACTGTAGCTTACATCCATTGTCGCGATAAATGAAGCGCGCTTTGTGTCAAAAAGCTTTCGAAATAGAATTTTTTGTTGATTAAATTATTAAATAAACCCATTCATAGAGGAAGATAAAATAAGTCAACGAATGGAGGCAGCAAGACCGCAACAGAGTGAGTGAGAGAAGAAGCAGCACATGTCTTGTGGGTGCCAGCAATTAAGAACATTGCTGGAGTTACTAGAAATAGAGGGACCACCACCGGTTCAGGGTACGGCTGAACGAGTGCTTCGCATCAGCAACAATATTCTCATCAAATGAATGCTTTCTCAATAACAGCTTTGTAAATAATTCAAATCTAAATTTATTCAAGCTTATATTAACCGAAATCAAATTTGCCCATAAGTATCTTAGTTTTCAGAGGTAATCTTGTAAGTTTGAAAAACCGGGGTATTTTGGTATACTCCATGGGGAAATACCACGAAAAGCTTTGACGCGACTGATAACTAAAATAATAGCGAGACTGTCAGGTAAAGCAGTCCGTATTAGTGATACTGAAAATAACACAGTTTCATGTTCAAGCTACCGTAAATAAGATGGCATCTTAAGAAGTTAAATATCATTTGTCCCGCCATTTTTGGAGGGTCGGGCCCACTAGTAATAAATAATTCTTTGAAATGTGTTTCACAAGATGAAACAAGGAAACAAATTCAAGAAAGAATATCTGGCTATTAGTATTCAGTTCGGACTTAATAGTAATTTTCTGTTGTGTTTAAACACTTTGCCGAAACTGGACACTAAATACAGTTTAAATAATTTTTTTAGCTAAATATCAAGTACGACCTAGACGTTTCCTTGAAGCTTTTTATAATAAACTAGACAACACGTGACCCGTTGGGTCAAATAAAATTGNAGAGCCGACAGACAAACGTGTGCACGGTTTCAAGCAAGTAAACAAGGAAGACGATCAGAGTTTTAGTATTATACTAGATAGATAGATAGATAGATTTAATCCAAATATTATTAACAGGTCGCTATAATTATCCGAAATATATGAATCAACTGTTAACTCAATCTAGCAAAATTGCAGTCAATGACATTCTTTCTTCAAATTTGACTTTTTCACACATTAAAATCCTGCTCTCGGTAAATTTTCTCCTCAACATCATATTTATCTTTGTCAACGTCACCTATTTACGGATACGCAGGTCATATGGCCTACATTTTCATCGTTTGTTTTTCGAAAACACACGCTGCTTAGAAAGGTGCGAAAGTTCGGGTAAATAAATGTAAAACTCCAGTGGATATTTCCAAATTATATATCCTACAATGGTCATCTCATTCACCACAAAAAGATAAATTTAGATAGTCATCTTACAAGCTAATGTTTCCAACTTTGAATTTTTTCGGATTCACCCACAGCATAATCAACTTACACTTGGTGAATATTTTGCAAGTGTATTTACAATAGTATAACTTTTTCTAAGCAAAAACTGTACCACCTACCACACGTACACGAAATGACTTCTCCTCAAGGATTATTGTGGAACATCTGAGAATTAATTTATTTTCCCGAGCTTTCGAGTTGTAATACACAAATCGTTTTGAAAGGAATGAGATTTTTAAAAAGGTGACGGACAAGGGGCTGGTGCATACCTAGTATATAAAAAATCATTTTCAAAGACGATACATTTTATCATTATCCTAGTAAAGTTAAAAAACAACCAATCAAATTTACATTATTGGATAATCCTGTAACAAGTGTCGAAAAATTCGATATGCCTCTTATAAGAATTTTAATTATCATGGGAGTAAACGGCTTCTACAAGTTATCTCGATCTAACATTATTTTCTAATATCAAAATTTTTGGGGTATCTTATCATCTTTGATGGTCATTTTCTTTATTCTTTACAATGTTTATTTACGAGAGAATCAGGTCAACTTTTATCGATATTTCTTCGATGTTCTCTTCGTCTTTCCTACACTTAGTTACAGCTTTCTCCAATACAAACGTTGTCGCAATTGTTACAATCAATTTAAATACACTAGAAATTTTTGGCTCGCTCGAGACTCGAACGTCGTGTTTTTATATGAAACGATTCAATCTTTCAGTTATTCCTCCAATGTAGGGACGGAAAATATATCTAATCTCGTGGGGTTCATTTCATCATGTTCTGATTTTCACTTATAATTGACTCTACTAGTTACTCTGGATAACAACTGTGTTGTGCATAACAACTCGAAAGCTGAGAAAAATAGATAAAATGTCAAAAGAAGCTCCTCAATTATCCTGAAACATGTGACTGGGAATTCAATATTTCAAGAAATCATTACTCGCTATTTTGCCTGCCCAGAAAAAGTATGTCAAATAGAATAATCATTCAATTTAATCGATAACCAAGAGGATATATTACCAATGATAAACCTTACTCATTAATCAAATTAAATGCCATGCATGTATTTTAGATGATACCATAAATATTTATTTTAAAATTACGTAAGCTTTCCAAACAGCATAGCATATCAACTGTGTGAGAACGACAGTCAATGGTATTCTTCATGCGAGCGCTCACTGAACTTTTGAGAGCCCAAATTTTCCCGCATTTGCACTTGACAGAACACTGCACTATTGGGTGTTGCAAAGAAACACCAAAATATGATTCACCATAAAGCGTTTCTCAAATATTGTACAATTCAATATCGTGAAACTAATTAACAAAAAAATAAGTGAACATTATTCATCGTGAAAATAAAAAATAAATAGTATAATTGTTAATAAGCACTTTATGAAGGATAAAACTGTGAACACTTCCTCCTCTGCAACACCGTAAATTCATTAAAGGCTGCCTGACCTTGATTGTACATCCTGGTGGAGAGCACATCAAAGGGCGTGATGGCTGCGGTGACGGCCATGCCACTTAACATGGCCCCTGACAAGGCGTTGCTCCAGCTATTCAATGAGCACACCTGGAATTCATCTCATCGATTGTTATACTTGCTTTAGCTACCGTAATTCAGTACAAAATTTTAACCCTGATAATTTTATGTTCAATTTCAGTGCTACGGAAGAACAAATAACTTACTCCTAGAGCAAGTGTAGAGCTATAAGTCACCATGAAAAATGAGCCATCTGTACATTAATTGCTAACAAAGACTAAATTATTAGAAGAAGCCACCTGTTTTACATACCAATATCTATTTTTCCTAGCTCACCACAGCAAGACACTGCCTCCCTAGTGTCTTATGATGGATTATAGAATAAGATTGCAATGCAGACAAAGTGACAAACTGTATTGCAGGGTTTGATTTCAAGCTCACACTCAACAATTTGTGAATCATAACGAAGTAGTGAAAATCAAGGTTTTATAATTATGTAATGGAAAAGCCTTGGGAATAAGAGAACTGGGAAATCGCCCTTTCACGACGTATACCTGTTCTCTCACCTTAAAGTAGCTACCGCGAGGTTTAGAGGAAAAAGGTAGGAAAATTACCAAAGAATTTACCAATATCATTATTTACACTCACAGACCAAGAAGCTAATTGCAATGCAACTCGTTCACTTTGAGATACTATATCATAAAATAGCTACATATGATACATTGTAAGATTGAAAGCATTCGGGAAGCACTTATTACCCCAGCATTGTGCAGAGCATCACGGCACTTAGTGTAGGTGAAGAGCTGCGCCGTAGACCCCACACCCACTCTGTACAGGGACGTGGAGGCTCCTCTATACAGCCCAAGTAGTCCTCCACTGCGCACGGCAGAACGTAGAGCGGAGAACACATCTGCACATAGAAATATGTATGTATCAAAATTTGGCTATCAAAACAAGTCATGCAAATACTCACAATACAAAATAACAAGCCATTCCTTAGTGTGACAAACATGAAAACTGCGTACAGTGGGCAGCTATGAGACAAGCATAAATAAAGACAGTAACAGCATTGACCTCATCTACTGCGGGGGTTAACTTTATTCTTAGCATTGACTAGCTCACAAAAACAGCAGCAGAATCAATACCTAAATATTATGCACATTAACTCAATAATACAAGACATATACAGATTGACAAGCTAAACCTTAACTAAATTTGAAAGTCTAATAATATTATCCTCTAAAAAGGACAGAATTAACTCCTCAGATTAAAATAAAAATAATTAAATTCCCCAATGAAATTAAGACCTATAAAAGAAACTGCAAAAATTAGAATGATAAACTGAGACTGTATACACACTCGTATTTCCAAGAATAACTAAGAACAGACAGCTTAATCAGACTTTCCAAAATTTGTGGCCAGACAAGAAAATATTTGCAAGAAATAAGAGAGAACAGAGTATATTTGACCAGTACCCAACCATCATACTGGTGATCAGTTGAACATGAGTTAGAGCTCAGTACTATTTTGACATTATATAATATGTTATATACATCTTATTATGAATTATCAACACAACAGATGACTTTTGATTACAAATCAAGGCCTAGGACACATAAATTATTACTTTTAGAATACTCTATTCATGTGACAGATGTAAAAAGCATAACACACTTTCTAATACACTAACAGTAATACTCATGTAAGCACATTGCAGCCAATCTATAAATCCCAAAGTTTGTTCACGAATATGTGTACAGACGTTGAAGGGCATCTAATCAAGAAGAAATTATCCAGAGCTGAACTTTACCCAAGCAGCAGGGAACTCTGAAAATTTCAGTAGCAGAAAACACATTCTTTAGCAGGTCTTCCACAGGCATCACATCAATAATCTATATGCAATTACCAACTTTGGTGGTGATGTTGAGTTCCAACTGCCAGACGTGGGTCTGCCTCACTTTGCAGTTGTACCTTAGCCTGTACAGACATAGTTAGTCATAACATCAAACTGCATGTGTGATTCTTACTTCCATTTATGTGAAGTGTAAGACATCTTAAAAAGAAAATCAAATTTTTGGTTTGTTAATTCAAATGTTCATCATCTCTTCCTTATTTAACTTGATACTTCTAACTTTGATCACCATCATTTATTCATTTTAGCATAATCATGAATAAAATCTAATTGAAGTTACAAATAAACATTGCAGTTCATCCAGAGTGCACAATAAATACAAGTTTATCCAAAGTGCACAATAAATATATAACACATATGCTGAAATGTAAATTAGATAGCCATAATTATTGCTAATATAGTCATATGAACTACTCTTGTGGCCAATTGTTAACTGTTGCTCTTACAAGACAAAAAAAAAACATAAAACTTTGCACTTACCATATAGAAAGGACTTGCAATGAAGCCACTAAGCACACCCACAGCGGCACTGCCAGCAATACATCTTCCATTTGACAATTTGCCATCCTTTCCATTCAGATATCCATTAACATGTAATTTTTCATACAGAGATAACCTTGTGCCATTCATGACGATCTGGAAAAAATTCAAACAAACTGTGATGTTAATTTAGTGCCTGTAGATGTCACTCACAGGGCTTCATGTAGTAATGCTGAATATAATCAAATGAGGAAAAACATGGAATAATATAAGCCTACATTGCAAACATAATAAAGCTATCTTGTAAAACATAAATCACATATCACAAAAGTAAAAATACACTGCAATAACAGAACACAACAATTTTCATTATCAAAAATATTCAAGATTTTATTACTAAACTTATGAATATATTCCAAAGCTTAAATATATACAATTAAAATGCAATCGAAATCCAAGCATGTAAGCTAAATCAATTCACCTGATAAATAGAAGCAGGACCAACTCCACGCTGTAACCCTTTCAATCCTTCAGCCTACAAAGAAAAAGTAATGAATAAAGAGAAAAATTTAATACTGTTGAGACCCATCAAAGTAAAAAAAAAAACATCCTGTGACAGAAGATGAAAGTAGTACAAGTAGAGGAAAATAAAAAGAACAGTTGCTGTCTTCAAACATAAGGTAAGTTTCAAATCTCAAGTCGAAATTAAAATTGAAGCAGTACAACCCAATATATTGGAGATTATTCATTTTTTTTACTTAGTCATTGAAAGTCTAGTAGAGAAGATGCTGCTTTTGCAGCTTTGTTGTACACAGCTGAGCACTTTTCTTCCTCCACCCTTTCATTGAAATTGTTGTCTCTTTCAACACTGTGCTTCTTAAAATGCCACAAATTTCAGCCAATTACAAGGAACAAGGCTACTAATTGGGAAATCTCAGTCAAATTCTAATCTTCTGGTGTTAGATTTTTACTCTGGCAGGTCTTGAAAGCAAGATAAATACTTGCAAGAAATAATAAAAAGTTAGAAAGAAAAAGTTGATGATGCTTTCTTTCATAAAACTATGCTGCATTTGAAAACATTTCAAGAAGATTCTTTTATAAATTAAAGATACTAAGACAAGGGTTACAAAAATGCTACACCCATATGCCTCCAACTTCATTTGTACTATACATGGTCAATTTAAGTATATCTAACTTCCACATCAGCAGATAATAGTTTACTTCTTTTTCTACCAAACCTATAATTCATGATACTAAACAATGTTTCTAATAACAACCCACAAATCAATATGGGTTATTTCAGTAATTTGGGAGGTGAACAAATTCAAAACTAAGAATTTAAGACTTAACCAAATTGTCTTCCACTAGAAAGGATTAATATATCAAAAGACATAGAAATGTGTTCACCTAAAGTTAAAATGAACTAGGAAATATTTAATACACTATATCCATCAATAGTGGCAAGACTAATAGTCTTTGTCTAGTATCCCCAAAGCAACTAACATTTAGGTTTTACAAATTATGAACTTAGTATTTGATGCTACAGTAGGTATGTATCTACATTTACAGAAATAACACCTATACATTTGAATACTCAGTAACTTTATTCCATAACAAATAAAATTTTTATTAAACAATATTGAAGAAAAATCCTTAGTACATACCTGTACCATTTTTAAAGCTCCTTGGAAAACATTATTGTACACTTTCTTATATTCACCAGCAGCCTTGAGTTCCCCCTGTAGTTGTAGCCTTGTTTTGATGACATCCAAAGGGTTAGTGACCATCACTGCCCCTACAGCAGCCATTGAGCTGATCAAAAAATCCATTATTCACTTCATCAATCTCATCTGCAAAAAGAAGAACAATTATAATAGTAATGTGCATGTAATTGTAAGCTTATGTAGGAACAATTTCTTAGATAAACAGGCAACCAAGTTTTGACTTGAATTAGGCCATCATAGGCTAATATTCAATTTTTATCCTTTCATTCATATAATTTTTTGAGGAGAATATACCAGTAACATTCCACCAAATCATACTGCAAAGATAATTTGCTAAGAAGTACATGCTAGATAATAGAGAAAAAATATATAAGCGCAAAAATATTGGAAACAATTTTTGACACCAAAACAAGGATAGGAAAGATAATGTATGAAATATAAATGTGGTGAATAACCCAAAAAAAGGTGTCCACTTCACCTCACTCTATCAAGTCTATCTTGTAACTGATGATGTATCACACTGCGTGGCGCTTTTTTTTT
>VOMN01069584.1:0-91353 GCA_014899125.1 Orchestia grillus | reverse complement strand
CCAGGCCTTCAAGCCCAGGCCTCCAAGCCCAGGTCTCCAAGCCCAGGCCTCCCAGCGCTGGTTTTTCATAGCAGTTCAATGAAGCTCTGAAAAAGTTTTGTACATATTTCATCATCAATGCTCTGAAGAAAACAACCTGTCTCCTTACCATCAAGGTTGAACAGTACACGAATATTTCAGTATAGTACGAACGTTCTTACGTAAAGAAGCTGGCGAACTCAGTAGTATTCATATGAATTTGAGTCTGCACACAGTAGAAATGAAGTAGTCTGACACAGTGAGCCATGTTTGTCGTTAGTGAAGAGCTGCCAATGAGGGGAGGAGCGGATGCTTTCACTAGATTTAATGTGAAGCATTTGACTGGAATGATGGCACTTTCAATATAAAAGAAAAACCTAGGCAAAAGGGTACACTTTTACTAAAAATCGAAGATTTTGAAACAACAACGATTCCACCATCAGGGCTGCAAAAATGAAGATAAAATATAATGAAAAATTTAGACCAAATTTTATGACAAAATATACACCTCCACTGAAGGTAGAACCAATCAGACATACATATGTACTCAAACACATGTCACTTATATCATAATGGTCCAAATTTATTGGAGAATTCAACCTGAGGTATATTCTATGCACAAAATTATTTGTATATTACATTCAACTAATGTAAAAATAAGTAAAAATATCATGTACACGCATGATATTAACAGAAGTAATAATATTATACATAAACATAATATCAACTAAGGTGAAAACTATTTTTTACCGGGGTCATGAAGTACTTCACTTAAATAATGGTCATCGATTGAAAGAAACGAAAAAAAGAACAAATAATTCAAACCAATGTTAATTTCCTTACGATAACAATTATTTCATTTCTCAATAAAGCCCGGTAGCCTATGTACGAAAGGCCGCTTCTTTGTCCCTTCATTATATAGTTTCAGAAGAGCAGCGCCTGTCGATGGTTAATAAACCACAACAGCTCGCAAACCCACCCTATGTTACTGCGCCTTTCGGTTTAGGGTGAGACAAACTCTGCAAACCTGGCAATAGTTCCCGACTATTTTAAAAATGATAAAAAAGACTATTTAAAAATGCTATTTGTAAGAGATAAAAGATAAAAAAAGTATCTCATTTTTCCCGCGACTATTTTCGAATATGAATGATTTGACTCTGTGAGTAGGCATAAGCTTTTGAACTGTGAGACAAAATTCGTAAAGCTAGGGAACCGTGACATAAAACAAAGTGGACGTTACCTCAATTACCGCAGGTGAGCTATAACACACACATAACACACCTAAATTCGCACTCGGAAGAACAGACGGCGAGACAATATCACAAGGAAGGGGCGGTGTATTACAGTGAGTGTGCCCTGGCTGACGTACGCGTGCGTGCGGTCGCTTATTGTAAGGGTCCGGTACACGCCAGCCGCACGTTTCTCTTGAACGTGGCGTTGTCGTGTGTTTTCATATGCGGAGTGACAGTGTATGGTACACTGTCTACGTGTGGAGGGGGAGGGTAGGGGGAATTAGAGGGTTCTGTCTTGGGTTAGGTTAGGTTCTTATATGCGGAGTGACAGTGTATGGTACAGTCTCTACATGTGGAGGGGGAGAGGGGAGAGGGGGAATTAGAGGGTTCTGTCTTCGGGGTGTGCTGTGCGGGCAAGTATGCGAGTATGCAGGCGTAGCAAAAAATATAAATCCAGTTATTTCCACGAAGCATGATTCGATCGTTTTGGAAATGTGTTAGGTGTGCGAATCCAAACGAATTTAGAGGAAAATATCATCATTTAATTAGTTTTCTTGTACCGCAAATTTCGGGAAACACAGCATGTTTGATTTCGTCGATGTTAACAGAACTGGCGACTTCTTTACACGACCAGAGCGTGGAGTGTTATATATATGCTGGCTGTTATATCCTCCTAAGTTTCGTGTCTTCTTCCACACGCAGTCATTCGCTTCGTTCATCAGCCAAATTTTCGTTCATCAGCTGATTTTCGTGATGTCACCCAGATTTTTTTCTTGAGATCACAAAGATAGTTCGTAATTCGCTCAAATTAACTTGGAGTCATCCTAATTTTCGTGAAAGTCACTCCTATTTTCAGTAAGTGGCTCATATTTTCTTCGTGAAGTCACCCAGATTTTCGCGACGTCACCCAGACTTAAGTTGTGCCGTCACACACTTATTTTCGTGAAACTGCTCAGATTTTCAAGGATTTACAAAGATTTTCGTAACGTCACCCAGACTTTTGTCGTGATGTCACCCAAATTTTCGTGACGTCATCCAGATTTTATCGTGATGTAACCTAGATTTCGATGAAGTTAGCTAAATTTTCGGGATACAATAATTTTATTATCAACTCTGGAGAAGAGTCATTCAAAAACCAATCATTTGAAATACTTCTGCGGTCTGTTTACGGAATACAATCTTTACTCCCAGCCACTATGAACTTTCTGGTTCGAATTTTAAAAATTGAATTAAAAAAATTATGAGAAATCTTTTGGAACCTACTAAATGAAGTTTTCACTGATACAGTGTGGAAGTTGAACAACACAACCTTCACGGCAATTTAAAAGCAAATGAAGATTTTTGAGATGCTAAATACCAACATACAAGAAAATGTTGCGTTCGTAACGTGCCTTCTCACGCGCGTGCGCGCCGATCAGAGCTCTTTATGCACACCTTCTTTTAACACTTCATTCAAAGACTGTTTAGTTAAAACGACTCATTTCGAAATTTCAAATTCTTATGCACAACCAGCTTCAATAAAGTTGATGTTTAATACTTTGGAATGATTTATTCCAGTTCATTTACATAGCATGGGTACATAATAACACGATATGACGATTTTTCTAAACAACGTAACAATTTCAAATTAATTTCAGGTTTGTGAATCGGACGAATGGGTCATGATGGCCCAACCCTTTGGCTGTTCAAAACGTACACTGTAGGCCGGCCGGCATCCGCTGTGTGCGTCTTGCGCGTCTGTATATATACATGACGATATAGGCCCTGGTGTTTGTATGGTTTCCCTCGTCAAAGGGAGCTCTGTGCGGCGTGGGCTGTATGCTGTGTGAAGGCGCTTTCGAGATGATAAAAATACAGCCAAAACAAACCAGAATATTGCTCCACCATTAGGGCAGCCGAGAAGGGATACATGCAATGGGATTTGTTTTCAAAACGCTAGGCTCTATTAAAAAACCTATGAATGATAACCAAATGAGACATTTAAAGTGTGCTGTTTCAAAATGAAGGAATAAATTTTCATAGAAATGTTATGGGTACTATGATAAGGATATTATCGAAAAAATGATGAATTAATTATAAAAGCGTAACTGAAAGATAATCTAAAGAATGATAATGAGATTATGTGTGAACCTTCAATTAATTATGCCCTGATAACTTGAACTAGTTTACTCTATTTCAATATTGAGTTTAATTAATCATTTTACCTAAGCTCTGAGTGTCTCATATGAGCAGCATGAAATCCAATTTGCGAAGATTCTGCTTCCCAATCAAACTTCCGAGTTCTAGCCTATTTTCTGTAGAGGCTACTCCTCAAGACACAAAGTTTGCTCAGCCTCACGAGTTTAATGGCATCAAATGGACACACGAGTTCAATACACACGAGTTTAATGCTGCGTACCGTCATGCATAAACATGTTTTTTTTCTGTAAATTGAGATCTTGAAAATGAAAGAAGCCAAATTTGTCCTAACGCTTGCCCTGAAATTTGAGGTACACTGTGCGAGATGCTCTTCCGGCGATGCATTTTACCCTCAGAATGTATGCTGGGATCTTTTTTTTGTTATCAGATTATATAGCATTTTTTCTATTCACACTTTGAGGATATAATATTATCTTTTTCATATTTTAAGGATATCGTATTATCTTTTTCATGCTGTGGGGATGCAAAATAATATTTTTCATACCTTGAGGATATAGTATTATATTTTTCATTTTCGAAGAAATAGTATGAACTTTTTCGTATTCTCTTTCGTAGTATGAACTTTTTCGTAGGGAAGTTTTGTTCCTTTATGCATGAGTTACAATACAGCTAAAAGTTTGGGGACTGGGTGCGAGGTTTTTATACTGGAACAATTTCCATGATAATTTTCTAGAGCAGTTCACAAATTATAGATGGACTGACAGATGTCTGTCGTCAGATACAACGAATGTTCATCAAATTACTGCTGAAGATGTCAAAAACCTCCAATTAGGATAAAAAATCAACCATTTATTTGCTATTAAGGGTAAATATGCATATATTTTACCTTTTCAGCGGTAAGATAATTTAGAGGATGGACATAGGCATGAAAAATTTGCATCAAGCTACGAAGTTCACGTGAAAAAAAGGAAAAGCAAACACCGAAGAGTAAAGTCGTGAACGATTCTTCACTTTTATTGGGCACAAACATGTTCCTAAATATATTTTATCGTGATGCAAACACGTATACTTAGAAACTCTCACATAAGCAAGGCCCTTGATTACTCATTTTAAATAAAATTGCTCATGAAAATTCCTAGAATAAATATTTACGAGTTTCGACACCAGTAATTTGGCAGGCTTTTCAACGAAACCATAGGTGATGTTTTTCCTGAATTTTCAGGATAGACATATGCGGAATATGTATAAGAGAACGATCTTATGCAAAGCACATTTACTTAAAATTTTAAAGTTGCGAATTATTCTACTTCAAACGAGAAATTGCTTGAGTGTTTGACTGGAGTGAAGCAGAATGCTTTATACGTATAATATTCTTTGACGATTCAACTTTAATATTCAATTTAACGTAAAAATTATTTGATTTAGTTGCTTATCCACGAATGATAAAGATGTTGAAACAAAAAATTGTGAATCACGCTAAACAGCAAATCTTACGGCATTTGTTGGTGGGTTGTATAGTGTTTTTCATTGAGTTGGAAATAAAACGAAGAAATTTTCATTAACATAGTCTATAGGTCTCAAGTGCCTTACTATAGAAAATTGTACGACATAATAGTACATATAATTTTTACTAGAAACCTATGATTGATTGAAGTGAGGGTTCTCCGTTATAAATTTAAACTTAGACTTGATATGATTTAGGAGTTGACATTGACAAGCAAAGCCTTTAATTAAAGAGCAATCACTCATTTTATTCCTGAAGCATACCGAATTTAACAGCCAAAATCAGGGCGTTAAAACGGGGACCTAATAATAAAATTTTAAATTATACTATACAGTCTTAAATGAAACGAGAAATTTTGTTCTAGCATTTTGATGATTTCAGTTAAAGTTGTCACTGGTCTAGAAATTCGATACATTCCTACTGATATAGTGAATTTATGGATAACAACAAATATACGAAGGTGTATTCTCTATAAAAAACTTTTTTGCTCAGCTTGTGCATGAACCGGCGTTGCTAGCAAAAACACAAAAATTTAGCAAAGCTTACCTGCATACTTCAAAAACTCTACCTTCATCTTCCCCTTGATGACTGCGTAGAGAAAAAGCGATGTCCGGAGAAATTCTGGGAAGAGAAAGAAGGGAGTTTCATCATCAAATGCTGCCAGGGAGAAGAGCAATTCCTAGTCTGAAAATCAACGAGGGATCTTTCTGTTGTCAAATCCTCCCTGCACAGAGAGCAGTTGCTGCAAAAAGCAAGCCTTTCTGGGGATATTCGTATGCCGGCCAGACTTGAGAAGCGTCAGGGTTGCTGAACCAGTCCGCAGTCAACCAGTTCTTGCGGAGCCGGTAGACTTAGGCACCAAGTTTTGCATGGCCACCAACCGAGAAACTTCGGAACCAGCAGCTAAATTGTCGGCAGCATTGGTTGGCTGACTGTGAGCGAAATTTGAGACCTCCTTTGCATCTGTCGGGAAGATACAAAACACCGTTAACCGTCATTCTTTGAGATTCATCATTTATATACAAGAAGGGAAGGATAAGATCCTTCATCCAAGAAATGGTGCACCAAGAAATGAGTGCAAGTCTTCAGACAAACAAATA
This sequence comes from Orchestia grillus, assembly GCA_014899125.1. Taxonomy (NCBI): domain Eukaryota; kingdom Metazoa; phylum Arthropoda; class Malacostraca; order Amphipoda; family Talitridae; genus Orchestia; species Orchestia grillus. Next base: position 85,360 of record VOMN01069584.1, on the reverse strand, counting down.
AGCTTAGCTAAAACGGCTGAACGTCTTCTGGAACATCAGGCTCTTGAGAGGCACCTTGGCCTTCTATCAGCCATGCAACGTGCCACTCATTAGTAGTTTGTCTTCCGTCATCAAGAATTTGGAAGATTCTGCGGATTCTTATTTTACTCTCTTACATTGCACTCTGGAGCGTATAATGACGTAGACAGGAACAGTTTGGCCTGTTTAGTACGCGGTCTCATGCTGCTCAGCGATATGCTCCGGCATGCAATGCTGTCCCTGATATCATCTGAAATCGATAGCCTCGCTTGCAAGAAGGCCAATTCTGCCTCGTGTTTTGCTGGGCACTCGATGAAAATTAGCTCGTGGAACTGAAGCAGCGAGTGATTTCTCCTATCAAACGCAGGTATTTTACATATGGCTGAGGCGGATATTTTGCATCATCGAAAGACAGGAATTTTACAAGCATAATAGTTACGTTACAGGAGGCAAAGACATTCTCATTTCACATCAAGCGATGCCAGGTATACGACTATTATCCATTGGAATATACGGGATTCTTTTGAGGCCAAATATGAATTTCCCGTCATATATTAAGTTCACATTCAGACTAGAAAATTTGGAAACTTTGCCATCCATATGTGCTTTTCTTTATCTTAATATCAAGCTAAAATTTACCATACATATTCGATATTTTTATACTTAATTAGAAGCTTTGCAGTAATTTTTGTGAAGCGTTTTGCTGATTAATTTTTCGTGCTAACGCCTTTTATCATGATTTTCTGATGCAAAGGCATCGCACACGATTGTACATTCCACCTACACAAAAATTCGATACCTAAACTCTTTAAATCGCCAAGACGATTGCTTTCATTTCATATTTCATGCGATGAGCAAAAAAATCTGAAGTAAACGCATGGTAAAAATGTTAAATGTTATGCTTGACAGGATTAGGCCTCACTGTATATAACAAACACTGCGGTAACTAAAAACTTGCATACCGAAGCTTCTTGGAAGTCAGGGGCAGCGTAGCTACACCGTTTGTGGCAGCGGTGCCAACGTTTACGTTGTGGTGACGTTCGAAGCATCTGCGCATGCGCCTCTAACCAACCGGCAAATTAGTGAAGACACGCAATCTCTGCTTGGCACGAATGTCGTTTTGAGACTCCAATTAAGTCCAAAGAATAAAGAATGCCCAGATTATACAGAAGAATAAATAGCGCACTCCCCACATGCGAAAACCTTGTGCGAAATAGTTCGGATTTTAAAGTTGACGTGCTGGGCGTATGCATCGTGATTTTCGTAAGAATTAGGCATGATTTGGAAGGCACTACGTGTCGAGTATTGACTGCAACGGAACTTTGAGGGTTAAAGTTTCAACTTATTTTTATAATGAGTGCTTATTACTGCGTTTTAGCCAAGATTGCATGTAATTATCACCGTCATGCCGACTACGGTGCAATTTTCTGACGCAAGACAAGAAAAGTACAGAAATTCTTTAATCACGTGTTGAGATTACGAACTCGTATAAATGACCCTTTTCGGGAAGTAAATTTGATTGAATTCCTGAGACATTAATTCAGGTAAAAAATTTGCAAAGTCATGGCTGTGCACGAAATGAGCCACTCTTTCTTATGATGCAGGCCATTGTCATGGTAGAGAATTTGATTTCATAATTATGTTTTTTTTGCACAACGCTCATTTCAATTGAGTTATTGCATAGCAGATTTTATTTTCGCACATGTCAAATGCGTCAGGAAGGCATTTTCACGTTACCAGGGAGTACTTCCCTTGGAAAAGGAAGTTTAAACCACACATTCCTCACATCCCTCACCACGCCAATAGATGTAAGGCATTGAAAACCCAACGGTAAAACGTGTTGAAATTAATAAAGGTTATTTTTTTTAACTGACTGGGCAATGAAAAAAGTTCAAAAATTTCAGGCAAAATAATTTGAATAGTTGCAAATACTGCATTTCAAGCTGCTGCCTAGAAGGGATATTCTGAAGGACATAATTTGCAACAAATTTTGGCCCTAGGGAAGTAGCTATAAATAATTTGCATTCTTTCATGCTTTGGTGTGCAATGAATGTTAATCAGGCTTGGAGTATGCAAACTCAATTAGATTTGTCATCATCAGAGGGCTTAATTAGCGCATGTGCGAAGCTCTCAGAATATTCAGCTGTTCCAGCCCCCGATCTCGTCTTTTTCTAAATGAGAAGGGAGTGAAAAGAGACGCAGGACACACTAATAAGAGCAGTGCCTCTATAGGCCTCCTCTACCGACTCTTGGCACCGTCTTAGCGGTGTCTGGCAACTCGAGTGTCAGCATGTGGTCGCGCCGACCAATAGCGAGCGTGGCCTCGTGAGCCAACATAGGGTTGAGACAGTGTTGCTATCTGCTGTTGTGAGACGGAACTATGCCGACCAAAGGGGGGCCACGGACAGTCGTAGCTCTGTTCTCCGCGTACAGCCTTAGCGCTGACTAAACTAACATTCGCTAGTCTAATCAGTTCGTTGACTTGCCCTTCAAAGGCTCTTGGAGCTTGCACGTCAATCTTCTTAACCTCTTAAGGAATTTTAACCTTTCAAAAAAGGTCATACAGACTGGAGCTCAGTCCGAACTCGCTAGACATGGTGCGGCGATTCAATACTTTATGCCAATGTAACTGATATTCGGTCGAAGAAAATGGAAGCACGTATATTTTCTACTATTCATGCAAGGGTAAAACTATTTTCGAATTATCGTAAAGGAAATCAAAGGCTATTGTATTCTAATGCATGATTTTAATTCCTTATCGTATAATTTAAGAACCTTATTGATTAAGGTCATGATTAAATAGCATCATTCAATAAAGTTAGCGATGCAGAAGGCGTAAATAATTCAAAGTGTTTAACTACGTATATTCATTCATCCATCAATTAGGGCAAATACATTTTTTCGGCGGCTTGCACCGAATTATAATTGGCGTAGCCCTAGCGATCAGATTCTACCTCAAAACTAATTAACTAACCAATATTCATCAACTTCATGAGCGATAAAACCATCGAAAAATATCAGGACATCTTAAAAAAAGCATGGTTCCTTCCCTTTCAATCTGAAAAGGCTTATTTTTTGCTCCACAATGTCAAATGACACCTAATGATTGGAATATTTTCGATAGCGGTATGAGCCGGGTTACGGTAAGCAACACACGTTTGCATCGTTTACTTACAGGGAGGACAGTCTTTTCTGGAACAGAGTAAAGAAGAAATCTAATTCTACAGCTAGGAAATTCTAAAAACTCTTTCTTAAGCCCTATGTGTAAACTATGTGTAACAAGCTCGACCAGCACCCGCTCATCTTTTATTTTGATATGAGTTACTGTGATGGAAAATGTGTCGTAAAGAAAAATTGAACAACGTAGCCAGTCTCAGTTGAAATAAAAAAGGAAATGCTTGGTTAAATTTGTCTCGTAATTTCACCGGTAAAATTAAAAGAGCTCGACGAATTAAGCAAGAGTTTTTGTTCAATATTTTTTAAAAGTTCACCCACTCATATATTTTACGAGTATGTAGACATTTATATGCATGAACGCTCGAAGCAAATATATATATATATATATATAAAACCTAAAGTAAGAAAATATTTGTGAAAAATTATATCGAAGTATATTATGAAACTCGATGTTCGATAAAAAACTCAAAACAGACAGGTTATTCAGTCGAACTGAATCCGGAAGTTACTTCGTATCAGTCAGTAATTTTACATTTTCTCTATAAAACCATGTACCCATGTATATAAGAATTTTTTACATCAGTTGTACTATGATTATAATATTTGCAATTTTAATGAAGAAACTTGAAATAAAATGCATTTATAAACCGATTACAATATTCTAAGGATACTTTTAAACTCAAAATATTAAAGCTCACTGGTGTTTTCTGACAATATAATTGTGCCCAAGTTTTGTTATACGTTTTATTCAAACGTGCTTTATTCAATTACCTTTCAAAAAAATTCATGACAATAGTAGATAGTTGCGCATTGATGCAAATGCAATCATGGACATTTATGCAATGTTTCGTAGACTAAACAAATTCCGTTGATCAGGAGTAAAACTGAGTTCGTATCCAATCCAATTTTTTCCCCGGGCATCAACGTATTATTAATTATCCGTAATTTTGGTAACCCCAAAAAAATTATCGATTACTGTATATATTTATAGATGGGGCGGCGAAAAAGTAGAGTAGTAAATAGTACGTAAGACGAGTCCATTCAAACACTGATCTTTTAAATCGACTGATATTGCGTCGTTAAATCGATTTATATTGCGTCGTTTCACTAATTTACGGGACCAATGATGCAGGAATGCAGAGATGAAGAAGTGTGCTACAAAAAAGGCTATATAAAAATCTATGCATAGTGCTAAAATAGCAAAAAATCAGATGTACTACACATTTCATATTACCAAGCACATAAGGGAATAATAGTAATACAAACCAGCCTCGTATGTTATCTCCGACGAAACGATTTTATTAAATCTGCCCAGTTTTCAGAAAAGTTTTGTTTTCAATAAGAACTGTTACGTGAAATATCTCGGTGTCTTCCGAGATTGATTTACCATATATACTCGCAGTTTTGCTTAGGAAACGAGAAGAAAGGAAAGGACCCTTTTTCACTGTTGAAAAAATTAAAAAAAAAATAATTTTGCGCAAATTTAGTGGTTTAACTGCATTTCTAGTTGCCTCTCAGCGGCATGCTTCATTTGAATCAAATTTCAAAAATGAATACCCGCCCTTGAATTTCAGCTCAATAATTCAGCATTTTCAAAAGTATTGTTTCCATCCCTAAGATACATTACAGTCATGGTTAAATTTAAATAACAGCTTTATAAACTCGTAAAGTTACCTTCCTTGAATTAATGGAGTTCTAGCTGTCAAGTTCTACGCAATGTCCTCAAATTGGAACCTGAATACAAGTCGACAGTCTAGTACCGATTTTCCAGCTTGATTTTCACGCCTCATTAACGTAAAACTCTGGAAAATATACCAGCATCATCGTAGCCACAATAAATGCAAAAGTAGAACAGGTTGCTTTGGTGCGGGTTGTGAGTAGAGATGCTCATCTTGGGGAGGCGGCAGGGAGCGGCGGAGAAAGGCTGCGCTCAGACCATGTTGGCCGCGGCGTGCGTGCGACTTTTATTTATTTCGCGCGGTGGTTCTCGACCTTTCCCTGTTTCTAATCCACTCGTCGTGGACAATAATTTCCTCATATACCGTCCTTATTTTAAGGTCTGCTTGAAATACGGCAAAAATTGCCGTATTTATGTTCAGAGTCGCTGATCTTTGTGACTCCGAGGGAAGTTTTTACTGTTGAAATTATTGTGATTTTCGTCGATTAAGGTACATTGAAGCAAAACTAATGGATATTCTTGGAACTTTGCATTAATTCCAGTTGCGAATTTGACTCTGAGTGAATTTTTATACTCAAGATGAGACAAAACGTTCAAAGCCATATTTCACACTCATAAAAATTTATTCATAGTCAAATGTTCATAATCATAAATTTATTTTAAAATGTAGCTGAACTCGCTAGCTTTTCATTTTACACTACTCCGTAGTATCCTAAATGTACTGTTCTCCCAACATTATAATCTTTCACTTCTAAATGTATAACTTTTCATAAGTTTGATGCATTCATTTTATGTTGATTAACACCTCCTCAAAATATGATCTAAGGTGATGGATGCACAAAATAAAATACACGTACTGAGTAATAGGGATTACATTCTCATGACCATTATGTTACCCATTTGTTCAATCGTCCTCGCAAATAAACTTCCACTAAGTTTATTAATGCAATGGCTGGAAATGAGGGGAAATATGATTTTATCCTAATTTTTTACTAAAATATATCACCGGTAATATTGATATACATAATTTGAAATTTTTAAGACTGGTAGGATTATATTAACTTATATTGGCGCTACAGATGCAGAAGTAAAATAAGTTCTACTCATTTAGAACATGGACAATGTATATTAGAACCAACAGCAGTATCAAGTCCAACCTATAAAAGAATCTTGAACATTCATTGAATCATCCAATAGTATTTCATAGTATTCTCATCTTAAGACTTTGTTCCTCAAAAAAAATTGTCGCAGCCTATTTATTATGGAATTATATGATGTACCGAATTCTCAGGCACATCATAAAGTTTCTCTATTGGAAACAGAATTCAACTTTTAAATTCAACTTTTTTAAAATTTTATATGCGACTCGAAATTTATATAGAAACGCAAAAAATTCTGAGTAAATGAAGGAATTAGCAAAGCTTTGCATTATTTATATTTTGAGGCACATCTTCACAATTAGTTTGTTCGGTTTATCTTTACTCAAACCCATCACAACATTATTCAATTTACTTCCACCGAACTAGTAAGAAATTTACTTACAATAATTATGGCAATGCAATTCTTGTTAGAACTTATTCTGATACAAAGTGCTTCAGACGTGGTCCAAATTATTCTTAATATAAAGCTATACACAGTCTCGTATATCGCACCACAATCTAGAAAACGACTTAAATTTGAATACGCCTATTCCCGTTTCAAATCGACTAGTATTTTGAAGATCATCCCAGTTAAGATACGCAATACTTCCTTCTCAAAGACTAGATATGTTCCTCACCCTCAGTCAATTAGTCCCTCCGCTGCGCATGGGGCCCTCGAGATGTGCTCATTTGAACCCAACATGTTAACTCCATTTTCGTCCGTGGGGTCTGAGACAAGACCCTGTGGAACGCCTGCAGCTTCTCGAGTTACAACGTTGTCCGAGCGCGAGATTCATTAGGGGACGTTGGGTTTCAGGACGTCCGCGTTCTTAACTAAAATTATGGAGTCAAAATGAATGTGTACAGCAAGTGAAAAGGTGAAGGTTTCAGGAAAGAATGTGACTTTATGCCGGAGTTAGCAAACGATTGATGCAACACATTTGTTCGGATTGAGCTAAATTCAAATTTGCACTTTTAGTTCTGATTGTACGTACTGTAAGACGATAAGTCGAATAGCAGGTTATAACAAGTGAAAGGAAAATTAAGAGAGCAAATTCCAAATTCTGAAACATACATATTATTTGAAGTACATTCTTGAGGTTGAATATTTTATGAAGACCTATTTTGCATTCATTGCTTACTCTAACTTTCTGGTCAGTGAATGACGGGATGTAAAAGACTGATACAAACTAATAGACCGCACGGAAGTTAGCGCACTTGCAGCCACGCTAGAATCTTGGTGAAAAACTAAATCATAAAAAATAAAGTTGTATCTCTAGTGCACTTGAAATTTCGCGGGCTTTCCAAATATTTTTTCCCTGTTTAAGTGTTTTGTATTGTGTTACAGTAGACGATTTCGTAAGGTTTGTAAAGATTAACCTATGCGAAATGTTATCCGAATTCGCCAGCATATTTTGCTTTTCAGTTTGTGCGCTTGAAATTTGTGTCCGAATTTAGGCTTGGAATCTTTTTAATGGAATTTCTTTGACTACATTGGCCAAAACAAATACTGGAATTTGGTACAAGTAAGATACGTGATCCTTGGAATAGAGCTTTGTGCCAGTTTGGTTTTGTGTGGACATGTTTGAGAAAGTTCGACTAAAGTATTTAAAAAAGCATATGCTGTATATTCAATTTCAGTAATTTCTGCAAAAAACAGTGAAGCATGTATATTGATCATAAATTTACTTATATGCACACACATGCATTCATTATCAGACTGTTAGCAAACGTGGGTATGTTTTAAGTATGGGATATGTAACATAAAAATGTTACATATCCCAAATGTTACATATTCCTGAAGTGTTCATCAAATCAACCTTAAGGTTTACTACACATATCTTCCCGCGATATAAAAACGTTGTTCGTAAGGCAACACTATTTCAAACTTCACTAATTTCATTAGGGTATTGATGCCCCTGAAATTAATATTTACCGAAGTACTATTTCTCTTTTAGTAACTTTATGACATTGTAATTTCAGTTAAATCGATTACATCAGAATCTAAATTTCTACTTAATTTTGAGAATCATTACGAGTTAAACTGTAAGATCGATCAGTCAACTTTCACTGTCACATTTTTTGAGAGTTTTGAGAATCTTCAATTTTGAGAATCATTACGAGTTAACCTGTTAGATCGATCAGCCAACTTTCACTGTCACATTTGTCAGCTCATGTGTCAGTTACATCCATCAGGTAAACATGCTTCATAAAATTGACAGGTGAGCCTGTGAGATACAATCTTAATAGCCATAGGTACCTATGTACCTATAGGTATTAGGTGCTATAAGTACCTATAGCACTCAGAACGATACTGACACCAAGGTGATGGTTCGAATTAGTGTGGCAGATTCAAACTGAGAAATTCGTGTCATCGTCAAGAATGGTAGTTGTGGTTTCAAACAAAATTAGTACCTGTACACAATTTTACAGGATAAGTAATAGAGTAGTAAAATAGAGTAGTATATAGCACTGTGGCATTGCTTGTTTGTATGGTTAACGAAACATTTCCTGTCTACTCCTTTTTTTCTAATATTTAAGTATAATTATGCGCAACAAATTTAAAATTTAATTTTAGACTAACAAAAGGGAATATACGTTTCTCATGAATAGGACATATCCGGTACCTCCATCCCTATAATTTGTGGTGCTTAGCTACCATCTAGTGTTTTAATATCAGTGAAGCATAAGGCATACAGCGTGTGTTTATAAGGATAAGGAAAGTTGAGGAAGAAATACAAGTAAAATTAGCATAATTCGCCTCATATACAATTTCCTAGTCCGGATGGATCTTGAATTTAAACTAAGCCAAACTGTTTCGAAAAGCGAAATATTTTAGTTATTTTACTGAGTAGGGAGATGTGGTCATTCTTTCTACTGAATTTCGCCGGTCTTTTTTAGAAGTCTTAGTATCGTCTCATTTATGCACTCATTATGTCTCAAGCTTTAAGGAGCTTATACTGCAAGCTACTAAGGAATGACGAGCCTTTACGTATTTCTCAGCAAAAATTTTTGTTCTCAAGTCAAAATGAAAGTACCCCAGGTCTTGTGATACAACGAACGAGTGTAACCGCACATGTAACACACATGATCGAAAGCCTACACACATACACATGTTGCGTGCACACGCGCATGGCGTGTATGCAAGAGTATACACACGCATATGTTAACGTTGGAAATGTATGGGAGGCTTCCCCCCGTTCCGGGCAAACAAGCTGAGTCTAATTAACAGAAATTCTTGCAGGGGAATTTGATAAAAATGGCAAATGTTCACTCCCACTGGCGACAAAAATGATAACGAGTGCATGGCGCTCAATTAGCCAGGTTCGCTCCGAGCTGCACGGCTCCGACAAGCTTTCAGTTATGCGAATTTAGGGCAGAAATTTGATGCCGAGAACGACATTCACACCGGCAAACATACGGGTGTGGAATTGATGTCCGAAATTAGGTGAAAGACGACGCTCATTGCATGGAGAGTGTAGCTCGTTTTTCAATTTTGAATGACAGTTTGAGTTGTTTCATCGTTATTTTTTTATTCGTTTGTATAATAAACAATAAATTGAACAGAAATTACAGGTTGCATCATTAATTATTTATGGCTATCAGTGTTGATACTATTTGGCATCGTACGCTTTTTTGATAAAAGGAAACAGAATCTGCGAAACAAATTCTTCTAAATGACAAAAGCACTGACAAACAATTTTACATCATGAAGAGTTATATAATTGCTTGCGTATTTTCGGAATAAATTTAGACGAGTATTGCCTAAATCAACCCCTTTCAAGGTAAATTTTTAGCTAAGATGCCAATTGTCACATTTGCGATTAAATGCAGAGGTCTGCACAGTTCGAGGTGATGAAGACAGTGCACAACGATGCAAAAAATGTAGAACGTTTCACTACGAGCCAGAAAGCTCGTAGAATTTTGTAGCAACGAGTGTAAGCTTATCTTATTGACAGGAAAAGCTGAACGTAAGTACTCGTTTTTTTCTGACGGAAATTCCATGACTAGGTTCAACTTTTTCTGAAAATCTTTTGCAGAACGTATAAAACGCTACTGCAGCTAAATTTTTCCAGTGGAATTTTTAAAACAGAACAATAATTAGAAAAATTCTTTGAATAACTTGATGACCCAAATGAAAAACAAAACGGAATAAGTGCATCAACAAAAAATTGGTTTCCTTTGGAATTACATTAGGAATCTCGCACCTCAACTATGTGATGAGTGCAGATAATTTCTGGTTAAAAACAGAAACACAAGGTGGAAACATAATTAGCACGCTGTGGGATACACAATTTTGCTCAACATCATTTTGGCAAGTGGGAGGAAAATATTCAATAGAGACAAAATATTAAAAATGCCGATAAAAATCAGAATTATTAAATATTTTGTAGAACTCCTTTTTGCTCGCTGGGATAACCCATACATTTCCATTGTAGCAAGCTGGAAAAACGCGTACAACTCTACTCTGTCCAGCCATGACTACACATACAACTCTACTCTGTCCAGCCATGACTACCCATACAACTCTACAGTCGAGCCATGACTACACATACAACTCTACAGTCGAGCCATGACTACATCTACAACTCTACAGTCGAGCCATGACTACACATACAACTCTACTGTAGCCGACGCGGAGAAGACTTGCTTGAAGTTATACAAGTGTTTCTAGCGAGCGCAAGGCACACTGGAGACGTACGAAGTTATACGAGTATGTCTAGCGAGCGCAAGGCACACTGGAGACGTACGAAGTTATACGAGTGTGTCTAGCGAGCGCAAGGCACACTGGAGACGTACGAAGTTATACAAGTATGTCTAGCGAGCAGCAAGGCACACTGGAGACGTACGAAGTGCTAAAGCGCGCCCAGTTGCCGGCCTACGACTCGGCCAAATAGAGGCTGCCGTCGTTTCAAGGGATGCTGCTCCGGCCGAATGGTGCTCTGAAGATATAGAGAGAGGAAGTAATGGGTGGGGGTGTGGGGTAATGGTTTGTTTTTTGGGGGTCATGAGTGGGGTATGCTAAGCCGGCTCCCGCCGGAGGCCTATGGAGCTGCAGATACCAAAGCAAGTACTGCAGACTTGGATTTTTTCTGTGAATTTTAAGCAGCTTGCATTTGAACGTTGTTTCTCGGGAGTTGTTTAGCGGGGAAATATCCGTCCTGTGACTAATATTTTCGGGGCTGAAAGGAAAATTATTCTTCAGCATGGATAACATCTTGAGGCTCGAACGAATATATTCTGCACGTAACTGGTATTTTGAGATCCAAAAGGAAAATATCCTGTGCCTGGCTAAGATTTTCAGGTCTCATATGTATGAAGTATATTTCATGCGACCTTTATTTCAATACTCCAAAGGGAATATTCTTCCTGTGAATGGAATTTTAGACTGAAAGAAAAAAATATCCACAAGGCTAATATTTTCAGGCCCATATCAACCTTGTGACTAGCACGCGAGTGAAATAACACAGAACTTTGGCAGTGAATCACCGAAGATTGCATTCATTAGGATACTTGCAAACGAGAGATGCGTTCTGTAGAGGAGTAGATCTGTTCTTTGCTTGGTGTCTCCAAGGCCCAACAGCTGCATGTTTTCTTGCAGGTGAATCCCAGACTGTAAATAAGAGAAATCGTGCAGCTGGAACATGTAATAATGGGCAGACATAAATAATTAATGATATTCGGGTGTATTCCCCGCATCGAATTTATTAGGTTTCTTCAATGTTGGTTATTGGTTAGTTTGGAGAGCATCGTTGTGTTCTGAAAAAACTGCGTTGTTATATTCGCAAAAGACAAACGATTGACTTACGAATGCAAAAAAATATGCAGGAATTTATAACAACAGCTGGCATTGCGATTTGATGCTCTCACTGTACGTTCTGACATCAGTGAGAGAAAAAACAATTATCCATCAGAATACAAGCAAGTAATTTCAATTGCGACCAAGCAAGTTGGTTTTGGACCTCATTCTTTTGCCATATTTTAAGAACATTGTGTTGAACTGTTGGGTATACTTTTTGTTTTTTTCTTTTTGTTTTAGAATTTTTATTTAAGATGAGTGATGTATACATTCGAAATATCCAGCTTCTATTAAACTTTTATAGAAACAAGAGGTGTCTCAAAGCCTTCTAAATAATGTTTATTATAAATCCTACCAATTGATTCACAACATACTGAATTTAGATCACAGTATTCAAGCATTTGGTCTCCTGACATACCATAGGTCCTCTCAAAGATATATTTCATAATTTCAAGGCTCTTCTTAGGCTAAGAAAATTTAACGCCATGATTATTTTAATTTCAGAATATTAAAAGGCTTTTCTTAACATAATTCGCTCTATAAGAATTTTTAAAATCTCTTCGGCATGTTTAAAAAAGGAACCGATTAGCTGTCGATCAATTAAAATGATTAAATTTCCCTGAGAACGAGCTCAATAATCTTATAAACTGATTGTACAATCCTAAAAATTAGCAAAATCATCCCAAGCAAAGATTGAATCATTTTCACCAGGCGAGTTGAGTTATTCGAAATACGGGCTGAATTATTATTAAAAAAAGGTACAATCACTGAATTCAATAGCAGACGTTCTGACGCACTGCTTGTTACAGCCATGAAAATCTTCAGTAAAGCTGTACGAATAAACCAAACTTCCAGTTAGTGGAAATGAAATCTAGAAGAAATAAGTTAATGAAAATGAACTAAAATCGTTCATTTAGTGGAACTTATGCACACATAGAACTGAACTGAACCCCACATTTCGTCAAAAAAGGCAGCAAAGACGTCTCGCTCGTTCTGATATTACCAACGAGTTTACTTTTGCCGTTCCTTTACGACAGCACCCGATATCCTGACCAGAGCTAGAAGCAAACCCTCGTTTATCCATCCAATTCTCTATATTGTCGCAAGTTTCGCACTTGGGACGTCTCAGGGATGTAAGAAGTTGGGTCTCGAGATGACATGTGTTCCGATAGTACGGTCCAACTTTCCTGTATTCCAGAGATGTTGCTTCCAACGATCAGTATTCCCTTATCAACAAAGATATGAGCGGGGCTGACAGCGCATCGAGGGAAGATGTAAATTTGTGCAAAGTTTTTACTTGTTGAGCTGTTATGATAAAATGATAATAACTTCTTCTTAACATTTCTGAAATTCTGTTCTGGAAATTATAAATTTGAAGCAACGGAAATAGACTTTTGAAGCGCCTGATCACAAAGTTTAATATTTATAATGATATTAATATTCAACTCTTTTAGAGACGTTGGATGATATGCATAAAAAAATTAGATCCCTTTTTCTAGCAGTTATTTGTTATTTCCATAAAAAAGATGCCACGCATAAATGAAAGCGACACATTGATAAAAGCTCTACTACTAGAAAAATTCTAGATTACTCTGGAGATTACGATTGTACAGTAAATGAAATCAATGCGTGTAAAATGCAGGTAAGCAGAAGGAGATATAATGAAATAAAATTTCATTTGATGGGGCTCTCAGCATGTTATAGAACTGAGCCGTTTAGTTCTATGAGTAGAGAACACGATCGATTGGATGAAACCTTAAGCAATACTGATGAAGCAATACACTAATGAAGTCATTCTTTTCCAGCTTAATTTTCTTACAAAACGTTTGGCTAAGCAAATATGTGTGCGTAAAATAGTTTTTAGGGGAACCTTAATTCCAAGTTGTTAATGGTGTTACTTGGGTGCCCCCCTCCCAATTTGCTAACACGAAAAGTTCTTATGTTTTGAACGCGAAAAGTTGTTAGAGTCAACGTCGTGAGCGGCTTCTTCCTTGCGTCTACCATGCAGAGGATGAAGAAGTTTCTGAGGATTACGGAGCGAAGGAACGCGATTAGACGAAGTGAGGGGCGTGAAAACTTCCGCCACCATAAAATATGGCAAGGGTTTTCACGAGGAAAATTTTTATACGCATGGAAAAATGGGAGAATTTATGAAGGGAGGAATACCCTGCTTTTTAAGTTTGCCGCGTGTCGGGTACCGGAAAAGTTACATGGTGGAAATTCTTTACTCTGCGGGAATATATTGTGAAACTCTATAACGAAAAGGAAATATATACCAGTAAATTTTGTGAAAAAATATTTGATATTTTCATTGACAGATATTAAAGGTTGTTTTAGCAAACATTTTTAAGCATTAGAAACATTGTAAAAGCTTTGAACTGAATACGTGTTGATCACTTTTAGGGCAAAGGACTTTGAATTCCGGGAATTAACAGCAGACATTTTAGGAAAAATACGACGATGTGCACCCGATGTGGTTCGAGTATAAAACAAGTGTGTGTGTGTGTGTATGTGTGTGTAAGACACGCTAAATAATAAAAAATAGGCTCGGTGAATGAGTAAATGAATCTGTTGATTGAATGAACAAACCATGTTTATTCGATTTAATATTAGCATAAGCGAGAATGATCGTGAAGAGACAACAGAATAATGTGATGAATGATTCTAGCTGATTGTTTCCATATTTCACTCTCATCATATGATCTTCTAAAATGTTCGGACTTTATGATTACTTTATGAGAAGAGAATTCCAAAGTGTTTAATTTTTTACGCCGTGCAACTGCAGAATATTTCTGAAAAAGTTCGGTACTTCCACGTTAATTCAAACTTGGAATACTGCACGAGTATCTGGTGGTCGAAAGCTCGAAAACCTTAAAAGACGAAAACCTCTTTCTAAAATATTGTAAAAATAAAAACGATCGTACTTTTATTCGCATCGCAATTACATCAACGAAATCAATCGTACCGAAGAAATCTTCTCAATGCTCATAAAATGCCAGTTTTAAGCAACAGTCGCATTCATCGGCTTAATGTAGATCATCTAATTGTTTAACCAACTAATAATTTCATAGATTTAATATGACTGACATTTCCCCATGGAGTGCAAAAAAACACGGGCTTAATATATTTTACTGTACAATTCATTCATGAGTGAGATAATCAACTCTCTTAGTCGCCAAACAGTTCTCACAAATCGCAAAGGATTGCAATTTCCTAATCATGTGGAAACTCCATTACACCGGTTTCATTTCTTTCGGGTTGAGAATGTTCACTGGCTCAGTGCATTACATTTTCAAGGCTTTGAGCTTCACTTCGGACGTGCTCGCTTGGAAATCTAAACACAAACACCGAAGGCTCTTAAGCCCCTCTCTAGGAACGACAGAATGACCAAACATTTGACTCAGAACCGCCTTCTATTTGAGGAGCGAGACCCCAAAGAAAGAAGTTGCATTATTGCTTTTCGGTGTCAATGTAAAAGCGTTGCGAAGCAGTTGCGCAAGATAGTGCCTGTGAAAGAAAAATTATTTCTGTCAGTATTCGCGTGAGATTCATGATGTCAAGCTCATGTGACACAAGAAAAGGGGAAAAATTCGGTTCAAATACCTGATCGATTTAACGTTGGAATAATTCCACGAATGTTTTACTAGTTACTCTATTCTACGGAATCCGTCGATAACGAGCTATGGAGGTATGCGTTCACTTGGGAAAATATTTCCAAGCAGTAAAGCGACGCGGTGCATAACCTGTTTTATGGACCTGCAAATGACATCCTAATTTTTAGCGACATCCTTCCCATTAACTGATTACGTTGCTCAATGGTTTCTGTAGTCAAACCCGCTGCTTTCCGCTTGAATTGAATTAGTTTCGGGCTCAGAGATTTGCCGGGAAACCTGTTCCCTCGACGTAGCTTCGACCGAACCATTTGCATAAAGGCCATCGCCTCGGAATACTGAACAGACTTGCGGTTGAGTCCAATAAAATCGAACAAGGCCGTTACTTTGCCAGCTCGTAATTCCGTGGGAATGACAAATAGGAGCAGAGTTTGTAACGGAAGACCGTGAAATTCGCCGATTGCTCAAATTTTCTTCAGCAACAGGGCCTGTAACATGCCATGTAAATTATTCCTTAACTCTCAGTGGAATTGTGTAGTAATATTTCTTATGTACTGTGTTGTTGTGATCAATGTTCTGTTGACGGGAGATTCATACAGTTTATATGTGTTCGATATAACTTCATAAGATCAAAATTAGTTCTAATTCAGTCTTTCAATCCCCAACGACATCTGCATTCTGCATTTAATTGACAACGTTGTGCTCACAATTTTGAACTTAAAAGAATATTTTCGAAATGACGTATTACTTGAAAAATTCTTTGACCGTCATAATTTCATGAATGCAAAACAATTCCGAATATATGTGAAATCAATACTAACTGCAGGTTATATAATTTTAAAGAAATATTTCCGCTGGAATATCCAAAGAAACATTTATTATTGTTTTAGCCGGAAGCTCCTGGAGCTGAAATTTGGGAATGTCTTGTTTCACTGCGTCTTTAGAGCGGACATCGTAAGCGCGGGTCCCAATAAAACATTATAGCGGAAAAATTAACTAGCTATCCTGAAAGGTCATTTTGTTATGCAGTCATGATGACCTGGAGTACACTTTTGGCCAAATCCTTAAATGTGTTCGTGTGGACACAAATTTAGTACAAAGATACAAGTTTTTTGTGACGTTAAAGTGCATACGTTTCTAAGTTGTGCTAGGGAAAATTTTAATATAACAAAGAAGAGTTATGTAAAATATAATCTGTTAGACGTGGATTCAATATCAAACATTTCAACGTCATGAAATAGGATGGAAATTTGCATAATAGTTCTTCCCACTTATTTTCCACAATTTGAAAAAATTTAACTTCGTTTGTATTGTATTTCAGAACAGAAAATGTATACAACGTTCATTGGTCTGACGTTTAAATCATTGCTAAGAAACCTTGGGACTTATAGGTAATATTCCAGTATACTTATATCAGTTACGTTTCTTATAAATATACCAATAAAGAAAAACATTTCTGAATTAAAATTTATATTTCCTTACGCACATCCAAAGTTTAAGAAGTTCACAAATCCGCGTATGATGAACTATGCTTGCACTTTTAACTCTCATTCATTCAGTGCTCGTCCAAGAGGCCACGTTACTTTCACTACGTGATTTCAACGTTCATGAATAATCATGGAACATCTCATGACTTCATCTTCTTTGATAGTCGAAACTTTTCTGATCGTCGTTATCATCTCGCGCAAGTGTCTGCGGTGTTCTGCCTTTTTGGTAGCGGTTTTTATTGAAATTTTGCTCCACTGTGCCATTTTAGCGCCCCATTTAATTCCCGATGTCGGAAATGATTGTATTTTCTTATTTTCATTCAGTTACCTTTTATTAATGGACAAGGTTTCTCATCCATTTCGCGTTGCAATCTCTCTCAATCGACAGCTGAGAGGTTAAGATCGGTGATGATAAACTTATTTAATTTTAAGTATTCTCATTCATACGTAGCAGCAGGCTAAGGTTTCTTCATTTTCTGAATGTATTTCAAGTGCGTCATAAGCCCTTTTCGTGCTTCGTATTATAGGCACCTTCACCGTAATTGCAATTTCATGAGTTGTAATAGTAGTGGTACTATGGTTTTGCAATTTCATGAATGCAAGTGCCTGCGCAAATTGATCAATTTTCTTCAGAGTTAACTTGAATTGAATTTGAATTCTTTCTCAATTAGATCCAGAATTGCCGATTAAGAGTACAATCATACTCAATCCTCTTACCATTATTTCTCAGCTTATTAAGCATAATAAATGCACCCCATCTGGCTTCGTTATGTGAAGTGCACTTTCGCCGAACCCTTCTTTTTGGGAGAGCTTTACCTTCGTTTGCATTCTATTCTTGAGTTGCGAGGGCTTCACCTTCTACAGCGCCTGCCTGCACTCTCATGATCAAGACTCTGTGCTGCTGCCAATCCCAAAGAATTGAGGCAATCCTAAAGAATTGAGGCAATCCCGAAGAATTGAGGCAATCACTTGAACCCCCGCGACTTCACTTGCCGGCCTCTTATCGGTGAGGCAGTATCCCTTTAGCCCAGCCGATTCCCATGCTAAGGTGCCCCCTGTTTCTCCCCCAGGGGAGGAGGGGAAATATAAATACAGAGTTGATCTGCAAAAGCAGTGCGCTTCGTGCGCCGAGAAAAGATCGAGTGTATACATACGAGGCCTAGTGAATATTTGGGAGACTGACTGGCTGTACGCGTTCAGAAAAACTTCCAAGAGCTTCTTCTTTGTTAAAAGTGTATAGATTCTTAAAAGTATTGTTTCAGAATTGTGAAGAGGGCGCAAATGCACATCATATAGACTGCAAGCATCCCTGAAGAGCGCAAGGTACACCTTGCGGTATAAACATTCTTGGTATAAACAATAAACGTATAAACATTCATGAATTCACACCACACTCATCGTGTAAAACACCGGCGCATTTAATGAACCTACAGGAACAAAATCTAAACAGGGGTATCTTCCTATTTAAAACCACTGGAAAAAGCGAATTTTGGAGCTCAGATTGATGAGAATTTGAGAAAAATTTTATGCTTAGTTTGCTCATTTCTTTTGTATACAATTAAAACCGCTGTGAATTGATACGAGAAAGACTGAACACCGGTCTTCAGTGTTACAAACGTGGAGCGTATGATCCCTAAACAGGGCTTCATGCGTGTGCACGATCTGCGTTCCTTTTTGAGTGCTTTGCCTGATTACTGAAAGGCCGTGTTTGGAGACTGAAGAGCGTCCAATTCAAGTCTATTTTGGGGACTTTCATCTTCCGGCATCGGTCCCTCTTGAAGCCAGCTAATCTACGGACCATGTTCTCCCGAGAGCCGTTGTGTCGCTCATTTTTTCTTCGCTTCCAAGGGAAGCCGGAAAATTGCGGGAACACGTCGACGCAGACAGTTTGAGTTTGCTGAATCTCCGACTCGATTGGTAAACCACGGACGCTCTCACTCGTTCCGGTTTTACTTTTCTCCGGAATGAGCCAAGTTGAAATGAATACGGCACAGGGGCCCACCGGAACAGCGTTTTGCGAAAGTTTAGTACCTCTCGCAGAGCTCTACACTGATCGAATTGGGTTCATGTGTTTTCTATCCAGTCTAACACTTCAAGGTAGTAGAATTTTCCCACTTTTTTTTCGATCTCCTCAAAACTGAGCTTTCATTTTCTTTACCTGTACGTCAAGATTGAAAGCTAAACTTTAAGATTAAAATTCAAATTTTTTGTAAATGAGCAGCCTTTCCGGAATTCGTAACTCAATACTTTCTTGGACGCCCTCGCGAGGTCAAACCCGCTCGACATTAGCGTAGATGAGGTCACTCGTTACTGTTCCGGACATGGATACCCCATTCCGGGGGATGCCGTTCCCCATCTGAGGAGAAGCAATTCCGCTGTCAAGTGTCGGGTAACGAGTCTCGAATACCGGCAACGATGTAACCATAGCTAAGCCTTCGGCCATAATGGAAGCCTGTTCTCAAGTTCCCAGAGCGCCAGGGCAAAGAGCTGTAATTACCCTCGAACGGCCAACGGGAACAGCGATGACACCTGCCAAGGTTCTCATTACAGTAATTCGAGTCCAGTCCCAGCGGCAACATGGAGGGCTCCAGAAAAGTGTGCAGGTGATCTTTACATCCAAACATGTGCAAGATCGCATTTGAAAAAATCGCCGACGTCTCTGTTCTAGGGTAGTTTTAAAAATTCCGATTGCTTCTAAGTAGAAAATTGCGTCCACATTAGAAAGCACCGTAAAACTGCTAAAACCGTTCGACGACTTTTTTTTCGTAAAAGACGCTTTCAAGAACTTAAATGGCGTCTTTCAAACAATGTTTGTAAAATTTTTGATGGTGGAAATTGGTGCACAAAATTTCAAACAAAACTGCAAATCATTTGAATGAGGAATTTTTTTGAAAAATCATGGGAAAAAATTTTTCGAAAATATTTACAAGCAAACGAATCGTAAATTCTGAGAGTGAGAACGATTTGACGAAGAAGACAATTATTTTGAAATATACTGAATAGTTTTCTTCAATTGAGTGCACTTCAAAGGTAAGCAAATTGGGTTTTGAATGAACCTGAACTTAAACTTTACGAATTTCAGCCGCGCAGTTACAGCACCAATTGTGATCAGGATGTTCCGAACCTTTCAAGTAATTCAACATTTCACCGCTTCTTTTCACAAGCGCCCAATGTGAGAAACCCTCTCAAAGAAACACTCATAATGTTCAGGTATGGCTTTCTTCGGAGCCTGAGTGAATTCCGTCAAAATGGCGACTTGAAGGCGATATTTTCCAAGTATGTGAGTATTTCACGCTTGAGGAATTTGAAGAGACAATTTAGGATGGGGAGTCTCCAGCTGTCCGTGTTTTGTGAAGGAGTTTCAGTTATCTACTACAAAACACAGCTCTCCTTACGGGAGAAAATAATTTACGGTCGGTGTTGCTGGAAAGGCATTCGTCCAGTCGACTTATTTCGCTGGCTTTCGCTTCGAGGAGAAGAGGCGTCGTTTTTCTTTCCTGATATTTTCTAGAATTCATAGGATTCTGTAAAATTTGTTAAGCAAAATGTTATTTTGGCTTGTAATTGCGATATTTTCTACACTTTTATGATTTTAAAAGCCCGGAATGAGTGGTTGAAATATATTGGGAGCGTTGTATTGGGATGTGTTTAGATGAGATGAAATAAATGGAAATGAACTCAGGTTCATTACAGGAAATGTCGATCATTCCAACAGGTTTTAGATAATTTTCAGCTTTGATCAATACTTTTCACTGATGTCATTTACAGTGAATGAACACAGTGGCGTTACGGAGTTATCTTTCCTGCTCAACGTGTTTGTTGTGATGTTTAAGTTGGAATGTTCTCAAGCATTTGAGTGTGAATATGGAGTGTACTGACATTTGAAATTGTTATCCAACATCGCGAACTGAATATTTTTCCAGAAATTGAATTCAAATGAAGTTGTTCTATTTCACAGGGCTTCCATTTAACACCATGAATTCAAACTCTCTTTTAACATCTTTGAGGGTTGAAATATTTTTAATCCATAATATAGCGAACTTAGACGCACATCTGGGGCCTGAAATCTGAAAGCATTTCCACAACATACTGTATTTTTCTCTTTTATAGTTTAACCGTATTTATACACTACACCACACTGAATTTCTTCCGAGCATTAGAAATTTACCTCAACGACTGCGAGCTCAAGCTTCTCCCGTACGACATGAAGCAAGGAAATATTTTTAAGAACGAAAAAATGCTATCTAAATAATGAAGAGTTTCCTGGTGAGGCTGCCAAGCCTTTCCAGGCAGCGTATCGGACAAACAGACTGATTGCTCTCGGTGCTGATTGAGGGGAAGGTACGATTCTCTCCTCCGCATTCATTTACGGCCATTTACGGTATAAATACCTACTGGATGCACATACTAGGTGCATTGCAATGTTTACTCAATGCACTGCAAAATTTATTGCATCCATGTGCAAGTTCTGTTCACTTCTCTAGGGTGAATTGACATGAATGTATGGGGAAGGAATTCAGTGGAAAATTCTAACAAAATGTGTGTTTTATTTACTCTTTCCCATACTGTATCATAGGAATGTTATTTGCGCGGAAAAGAAATCTCTTGTTTAGTGGGTATGCGTTAATATTTGTATTCAAGGGGAAAATCTGAAAAATTTCAAAAAATTAGAGGTATACGGCTATACAGCCCATACGACATTTTAGCGTGGTAGTCACCGAAGGCTTTCGCTGTATCACCAAATCCACGGAATTGCCCAGTCGTCCGTCGTGATTCATACCTAAATTCGACGTAAAAATTTCCCTGGCAGTCTGCTTTTACATAAACTTAACGTCAACTCGTTGTTAAATAGCACCTCTGAAAGTGGTCATATGTTCTTCTAGGATGTTGTTCTCATGAAAAGACGATGGTTAGTTGATAGAAAAACTTCTGCAATCTCGAAGAAACGAAAAAAACTCGCTCCGGCTGTAAATAAGTTCCAATTGTAACACCGACTCACTCTGAGAAGAAAAGAAGGCGCTTATTTTCTAGATTTTTTTTCATTTTCGGCTGGTCAGGTCGTCAAATGATACCAACTGATAGTGCTAATATCTGAAATCTTCTTCTGCTGGAGATGTTTTTCTTGAGTTATGTTACAGGAACCGATTACTTAGATTAGTGGAGTTGGCTGTTATAGCTATTCTTTTGAGTTGAAGTCTCAATTATTTTCATGATTACAGTGATTTCCAGTTTTCAGAGGATCGAAATGAAGATTAAGTGAGGAAGGAAGCTTCGTGAATCCAGAAACGAAGTCTATTGTATATTTTGGCTAGGTGGAAAATGGGATAAGATGCCGCAGAATTAACCACGACTGTTTCTCAAAAAAATTCAGTTCCAGGGTTCAAACTGGATCTTACACGTGCGTTATTTCATGAAGATATTTAGATTCGAAAGTGCAGTAGAATATTGACAACTAAAACATGAATTGTAAGGAAAACTACGAAGTATACGTTTTTTGGTAAAAGTTTTATATTTCATCCAAAGCATTTTTCATAAGTATCGTATCGTTCCCTTTTGAAATTTTCAGAATTAGGAGCCTGACTTTTCAAAAGCTTGAGTGAGATTTGAATAGGAGAAAAGTTTACCACCCCAAATTTTTTTGTCTCACAAAAATATTTGGAAGATCCGACAAAAAATACACACAAATACTCCTGCATTCCAAAAGAGTGTTGCAAATAACAGTCTTCTGCATCACAACAAACTTCCGTTCGAAGTATGATAAATTTTCTCTCAAGTTTGAGAGGAAAGGTTCAATGGGAATAGTTTGAAGCTGAACACCATTTTCTCTTACACCAGAAGTAGGAGCTCCCCGTTCTCTTCCAATGTCGCATACCAGCTGTGTACGATGGTCTGGCTCTCAGGAAGCTCTTAAAACTTTAATACATCCAAGCGTCCCCGCACGGTGTCAAATTGCATAACATTTTCCCATAGGGTTTTGAACTAATTAGCGTTCGTTGGAGGCGGGGCTGGGGCAGCGAGCGGGGGCCCTCCGGCAGTGTTTGTCTGCTCCGTAAAATTGTCAACTTGCAAAAACTGTCGACTTGGTGAAAATTGTCAACTTGGTCAAAAATGTTTAACTTGGGGAAAATTGTCGACTTTGTGAAATTGTCGACTTGATGAAAATTATTTGCTTCGCTAAAATTGTTGACTTGATGAAAATTATCGGATTTGTTAAAACTGTTGATTTGATGAAAATTATCGGCTCTGGGAAAATTGCCCAGTCTGTGCAAATTGTCGACTTTATGGAAATTGTCGACCCTGTGAAAATTAACGACTGCGTGAAAAATATCGATTCCGCGAAATCGAAGACAGACTGGTCAAAGTTGTCAACTCGGAGACACTAAAATTTGGTTCATAACTGTTGACGAAATTGTTAATTTGACAGATTTGTCCTTGTTAATGAATTTATCAATGCAATGAAATAGCCAACTTGGAAAAATCATTGGAAATTAACGCGTTTTTACCTTACTGATGTGCCCGTTACTATTGCCTACTACTGAAGGTAGGAAATGTGGTAGAAATTTCAGAGTCTAATTAGTTAGGAAGGAATAGTTCTTATAGCCCCCAAAACGAGCACTTTTTTTGGATGCTTCATTGATGCTTGTTGTGTGTAAAAATAAGTTGTTATTTTGTACGTACGTATGGACGGAAAATATTATTTCATATTTCCAAACAAATAAAACTTCATTTGCTTGTACATCGAAATCAAATTAGTACGCCTATTCGAAATTACGTCGCTAAACTTTAGCACTGCAACAACGCACAGCGTTAATAAGCCACAGGCAAAAAAATATTTCAAGCTAACGTACTTGACGTGCCCAAATTTTTGGAGTTGGGGAACGAAGAGAAATCATCAAACATCGAGAAAAATAAATACTTTGGTTCCACAGGAGACATAGATTGGAAGATTCGAAAAAATTGTCAGCAGCCGCAGCTCCGGTTTGATGACGTACAGGCGATGCTGCTCTGAGAAGACGTACGTCAGAGTTGCTGTTGAAGTGCCGCGGCAGATGTGACAACCAAACTCGGAACGTAGATAAAAAAACTTGGAAATATGGCAGAGGGGAGACTTGCAATTAAATTGGAGGGCCTTAGCTCCAATCTGGTCGTCAAATAGAAAAACGATGCGTTTTCTATCGCGAGCATCTAAGTAACGAGGGATAACTAGCGGCCCTAAAGCTGCGAAACTGGATGTCCTAATTTGAAATTAGATAAACTTATTGAATTAGGGGCCCTATAGAGCAGCCTAATTGGTCCAGCTGATGCAGTGATCCAAATTATACTTTTGGTCTGAAGATTAAAAAAAGTTTCGAAAGAATTTATGTATGTCAGTACCAGATGCTTGCATGGAAGAATAAGACAGTGACTACCAAAGATCGAGGTTTATGGCTCATTTATACGCATTTGTGAGCGTAGCTCATTTCTGCACCTCACTGAAGATGGATCATTGATAAAAACATGCCACGTTTTTCGTCTCTACACTTTTTTTGAGCTTGGTCTTTAATTCCACACGTCCGAAAGAATTGCGCATGCACTCGATATCATCGAGAACAGATCATCACTTCACATCAGTTCTTTTTTGCTCCCATTAAAAATCGGGTTTATTTTTTTGCACACCAGCTACAATTTTCTTCGTTTCTACACGTTGTACTTGGCCGAGAAAACATATACAGCGATGGCGGTGTGGAGCGAGAAGCCGAGAAAGATCATAACGGGGTTCTTTATTACAAAGTTTATGAAAGAGGCCCACATCGGCGCCCGCCAATGGCAACGCTGTCCGGCGACGTGCGTGGACTACACAAACGGTCCTCTGCTGGCGGAGGCAGCGGGATAGAAAGACGAGAAATTCGCCTCTCAGCGTCAATGCGAGCTGATTGATCAAATTCTCAGAGTGCCTCTTCTCGCCTTGGTTAGTTTTAGAGTGGAGTCATTAGAATTTGAGAAAATTATTTGCGAGTGCTCATTTCTACACGTGAAAATTTCAGTCCTGTAGAGTTGTTAATTGAATTGTAGTTTTTTACATAAATTTTGATGGAAAGTTTTAGGATCCGTTTACTATCCGTGCTTCAGATTTGTAAAGATGTACACCCAAGCTCCGATTTTTTCCTTTACTCTATTGGACTATTTAAAAATCAATCCAAAATTAGCATGAAGTGCAAGACATTGTTTTTGCGCTTTTAATATATCCTGAATAATTCTCAAACAGCAAAATAGGACCCATTTTTTCTTTCTTGTCCTGACTACCAGCGAACAACCCCAAAGAATTGCGAGATGCGTAAATAATTCGAAATAACGTCCCAAAATTCAGGCTTGAGATGATGGCATTAGATAATCAAATTCTCCGAGATTGTTTGCATGATGAGACAACCACACCACAACGTGCATTAGCCTCTAAAT
The DNA here is from genome assembly GCA_014899125.1 of Orchestia grillus. Lineage (NCBI taxonomy): Eukaryota > Metazoa > Arthropoda > Malacostraca > Amphipoda > Talitridae > Orchestia > Orchestia grillus. The sequence goes on along the minus strand of VOMN01069584.1, from coordinate 60,014 downwards.
TGTTCTAATAAGTTTGCATGACCATGTCCTTTGAGGGGCCTCCTTTATTGGCAAAGATTCCTCCGCTAATTATGTCGTTAGAGGAGCCGGCAGGCAGCCTGGCCTTCTTCGAGGAGGAGCTTCAGAGCTTGGTGAAGCGACGCTACCTCGTCGATCTGTGCACTGGTCTTCCTTTGACACTGGCACTTCCACTAACTTATGTATATGAGAGGTGCTTAATTAAAATTTTATTAGGCTTCTATGTGCTCCCTATAAAACTTTACGTCGATCGAAAAGGGTGAAAGAAAAGTACTTTTCTTTGCGCCCCTTCGCACAAAACCTGCAGCATGGCTTTAAATTCCCCAAGTTAAAATCGGTAGTCGTAAAATATATGGTAGGACCCGAGATAAGTTTACTCGGGCGCTTTCCGTAATAACCCTGAGTATTACGAAAACGTTCCCTCGTTCAAGATTTTAGAGTCTGCCATTAGCATTTCTTGCTGCTCGCATATACATATACCTGAGGCGGATCCAGATGGAGAGACGCTAGTATAAGAAGAGAAGCAACAAACGTTCTAGGGTCATAATATTCAGAGCATGCGCCCGCGAAACAGTGCGCACTCGACCAAGTCGAGCAGTGCGTACGTTCGCTTCTGTGTGCATGAGGTTTTCGTTTCTCGTACGAATATTATGAAGCAGTGCGCAGTCGTGTGAACCGAGAATGCGCGGTGTGTCGTATCGCTGGCGTTGAGTTGTGTCGGTGTTTTTGAGAACCAGCGCTCAGATGTGCTTTGTGCAACGCGGGGTTCCATTCTTGTATGTTCGATGTAGTAGAAATTTTAAAGTGATATGAGACAAATCCGTCCACTGACCCTGGAGTTGTATCGTTGTTGCAACTTCGAGTTTATGTTAGCCAATATCCAAATTTACCTGTAAGTACATGTAATTTCGACTTGGTTCACATAAAGGGGCTCTTAACTGAATTAGAATGATTATATAAACTCAATCTGAACTTTTTTTAAATTATTATTTTCTTGTTAGCAACTTGTCAGTCAGGTGTTCGGAAATTAAAAAATGTATTTTCAACCTTGAAATTCGGCGTAAAAATAATTTTCCATCTACAGTTTTTTTCACTTAAGAAAAGGGCTTATAACTGAGGGATAACAAGTTTACTCTGAAATAGAAGTAAAGCCAAATTTGTATTCACATCTTTCCTCGCGAAAAAAAAATTTGAACGGTATTTACTCTTAATTTTACTTTTAGGAGTTATACGAGCAATTTATTCATCATATCAATGATTGTAAGGGTATTTTCAATTATAATTTGATGAAAGTTATGTATTCAGTAGACACATATGATTTTTTTTGAGAATTACATCTCTAGGCAAAGTATCTCGTTGAAGTAGGTGGCAGCCGAATCATTGTCTAAGTGTGTTAGAAGTGACAGTGTGATTTCAATACAGGGAACTTTCTATTGCAGAATTTTAATTTTAAAACTTTCAGTGCGAGAAAGAATTAAAGTATTGGAACGTTAACGTTGAAAAAAATGACGGATTGAATTGTACAAATGACGGAACTATGTAAAACAATGTTTCGAGGGCATATCGAAAATTATTTGAAGTACAGACATATCGCAAGATTTCAATTGAAATGCGAACTTCTCTCACTTTACAAATTCCAATAATTACAAAACCGTGCACCTGCAAGGGACCCAAAAAGGTGCGAAAAATTTCCCCTCACAGAGCTGGAAGTAGGAACTCGATAATCTCATCTCACGTGACAAGGCCGGTGTTTTTTCCCTCTCTGATCTGTGATGAAGAAGCGGAGGGCGAGCACAGGAGCCAGAAGGCTCTTTCCTCTCGAGCTCTCTTCATCCAATCCACCTTTTGCGTGTGACGCCGCGCCCCAAATCTTTTACCCCGTCCGGCCTGCCCTTCTTTCCCTGCAAGTCATGACCCCGAGGACAGTTGACCCAGCCATAAGGGTCCGAGATCCAATGGAGAGAGCTCCTGTAAGGCCAAGGGAGAAGCTAGTCGGCACAGCGCCGGACCAGCAACTCTAGCCCGATCGTTAAATTTTCCGTCGGCACCGTATAAAGTCGCTGACTCTTCCACATGTTTTCCTCCAGAAAGGTAACTTGCGTCAGAGAGTTCGGTGAAATGCGCTCTCGATCTCACGTTGGGTCTCGGTGATCCCGCGCATGTAGTGGTGGTGGTGGTGATTCAGATTGCGCAGCATCGGTGGTGATGGATTATGAAATTCAGTAGAAGCTTCGAAGCCAATAAATTAATGGGGAGTTAGCCAGTGACTGGCACGAGCGCGGGCTTTAAAGAGGCTGCAGTGTATCGTAAACGGGAGCGGATGGCCGACCCGGTACAGGATTACTCGCTGTTTCTTCAGTGGGGCTTTAGCTCTCCTACACGCTGGTCCTAGACTCTCCTGCATTGCTTTATTTACCCACCTGCTACTGCCCTGGCCTCCGGGAAAGTTAAAAAACATCCACCAAGACCACGGCACTCACACTCACGCACAATGCAGGCCATTGTGCCTCGCGTTCTTCCTTGGTCTCGGCGCTGATGAATCGATGCTCCTGTACGCCATTTTTTTCGGGGGGAGTCCGTGGTCTTGCATAGAAATTGCGTGGGGGCCTTTTAGCGCAATGGTTCAATGATTCCGTGCTCTTGCATAGAAATGACCAGGGACATTCGCAGCAATTGTTCACTGTTGTGCCGAGAGACCAGGACTAAGAGGAGCCCATCAAAACATGTGAATGAATATGAAGAATTACCGCGGGCGCCGGCACTGAAGGGAAGCGGCGCCGTACCGTCCCGGCCTTGCATCTTTCGCTTCAGTGATTTCCTTCAATGGAAACTTTGTGAATACGTACGTCTCTTGTTCTGCTTTTTTGAAGTGAAAGCGTAGTAAATGTGGTTCTCGATGAAAAGAAGTCGTTTTAATAAAGGAAATAAACTCTCTGATAAAATCCAGGCTTGAGAGTGAGCGGAAAATTTTAACGTTGGGAGCAAAGAAGTGTTTTTTATTCCCAAAACAATGTTCAAAAAAGGTGTTATTCTTTTGATCAATCGTTGAAAGACAAACGCAGATCTACGACTCGGAAGAAACGTTGTTCTAATTTAAAAAAAATTGCTACCTCAGTTCACAGGAGAAAGCTGAGCCTTAAGAATTGCTTCTGGATGATTAAAAAAGTATCGCATGATGAAATAAGCACATTTTAAAACGATTCAAAGTTTCTAAATGACAGCTGAAGCGGAAAAAGAAGAAGTGCATTACTTTTCCGCTCAAAAATGGATGTCCTGCGTGTGGGTAAGTGGTATTCTTTAAAGAAAAACAATGTTAATTTTCCCATCATTTAGATGCTCGTTCGTTTTCGTACATCCTGCTAAAAATACGATTAATTAAAATACCCATTTTCTTGAGCAGCGGTGTGATATTTATACATGGGAATAACATTTTCTCGAAGATCTTTGCTATATATACAGGCAAAATTTGAATCAAAAGTTTCAGTTTGTATGGTTTACTTATAGATAGTCGTATAAGGTTTAAAAATTTTCCAGTCATGAAATCGGTAGTTGCACCAAAGTTTTTGAAATCCTGCTTCAATTTTCCACTCAAATTCGATCAAGGTATCTTTTCCAAGTATGAAATGCTTCCACGCCACTCTAAATTTTTCATCAATCTTTCACTTTCCGGAAATTTGAACTGTGAATTAACTAAGAATTCAGAAGAATATTCCCCCTCGATGGCGCAACCTGTTGATTTAGACTTTTCCAACAATTGATGGTTGATATTGACGGGAAAAATTAACGGAGGAAACAATGTTCGGATTCAAGTTTTTCAGCAACAATGATGATTGTTTGGGCTTGTAAAAATTTTCTCATAGAAAATTTTCTTATTCAAAATTTCAAATAATTTCATAATTTTGATGGTTATAATGAAAAAGCAAAATTTTATAGTCCAATTCGTGTACAGTGAAAATCAACAAATGAAAGCATTCAAACAACCTTGTTTTCTTTGGCAAATACAACTGAAGCAAATAAATTTTATTTTGAATGGTGTTCACCACTCAGTAAAAGTATTAAAACAAGCCTCTTCTGATTGTGAGTATTTTCAATATAAGATTCAAGCACATTCAATTCGATAATATTTTCCAGCAAAAATTCATGTGAAAATTTAGGATAAAACTAAATGATGCCTCAGGTCCTGAGTACACTAGAATTTGAGTGTTGAAAACAAGTAGTCCCAGGATTGGTCATCCATAGCCTTTTCGTTAAAATCTAACAGGTCACAAATTGGAAAAAACTTTTTTTTATTGTCCATCCGACAATTCCGAAATTTGATGTTGGGGCTTTTCAATTTATTTGTTCATTTCAACATATTCGTTTTTTTTCTCATACGTTCAATGGTGAGACAATACGTAAACTCATGAACAAGCTTCTTTTTTTTGAAGGTAAGAACGAAAAAAGAAAGGTGAAATTCAGCAACTTAAATTATTTTACATGCATTTTGATAAAGATCAAATCACGGTGCATTAATTGTAAAAGTCATATGACTGACAGAAGGATTGACTCAACACTTATTGATTAAACTTTTTCAATCAAATTTGCATGCTCTCGTACTCGTGGCTTATCTAGTACAAAATGAAATAATTTTTCTCGCGTTCTGTAGAAGAATCTGTATTTACCTTAGTACAAAAGTGCTGTAACTGAACAGAACGGTAGAGTATACTAATTTCATAATTAACTAAAAAAGAAAGCATAGTTATATTTAAATACCCGGAACATTACAACATAGTATTGTATGAACCAAATAACACAGTACTTTTCCAATAAAACAAACAGAACTGCACAGAATAATGTTATATAAACGACACAACAAAATATAATTGAAATAAAATAGGTGAAACAGAACAACATAATGATAATACTGCCAAGTAGAAAAATGCAATATAATTCTAATTATATGAGTAGAAAAAAGCCATGTAATGATAATACTAACAAGCAGAAAATACGGTATAGTAGTAATTACACACATGTACTAAAGTACAGTGATAATAAGAAGTACAATATGATCTAGCGGTACCTGAAAGTAATATATGAAGTGATATATGAAGTATGTTCAGATTTGAGTGTTCCTCTAGGCACTGTACATTGCCTTTTGCTGACCAGCTCGTCAGCAGGGTTCAGTTTAGGAACATCTTTAATAAAATAAAGGCAAACTAAGTGCTGGTCACTTTTTCGTCAAAAATTTCATCGACAAAAATTGCTTTTGAACTTGTGCACGAACGTCAGAAAATTTGCAAGAAAACATGAGAATATTTTTCTCACACTCGTTTGTGACACGGCTTAGGAAACACTTTTCTTCTGCTAGAAATATCTTTGTTATATTTGCAACGTGCTCCTGTTGATTTTGAAAACTTTCACTTTGCCTTACGATCGTCAGCGTCTACATAACTCTTTCACACACTTTCTCGTTGCCGCTGTCATCTAAAGCTAACAGTAGTGGGTGTGACATAGGCAAAGATAATTAACTTAAACATAAAAGAACAGGACTTTGTGTTCAATACGGTAACAAGAACAGTCATTGATGTTTGCTTAGAATTGATTGACAACCGAGTATGCGAAAAAACTCAAATCTGAGTCAAACAACTGAGTAACATTTTGGTTTAATATATTTCGAGTGCGTTTAACGGATATGAGAGTGCAAACTTTTCACAAGCACTCATGTGAAGTGATACCCAATGCATTATCACAATAGCAATGTTTCTTAAGTTTGGAGGCGCTAGAATAGATTGCAACTCTTAACATTTTCCTTCAAAGAACACTTCTGGTAGTGACAGCGTCCGCCATTTTATCTTGGCTGCTTTGAGGCGGCGGTCGCCGGCGCTGGCTAGCGGCAGCAGCAGGGCCGCGCCCTAGCGTCTCCGCGGCCTTCTCTGGCTGATCAATAATGGAGTCAATTTCCAATTGTCCATATTTTCACAGATGTATTCATTATGACGTGAGTAAATTATAGATACATTAAACACAACGGTCAAGATCGCACGTGGAATACGTACAATGAAAAGATGGACTGTCGAATCATTGCTTACAGGTGTTATGATATTACATGCTTATGAATTAGAGGAACAAACTCGTTTTGCTCGTGATGTGACTGTCTTTGGTATGCTGTTTTTTCGAGTAATGAATATTATTTACAGTTTCAATGAGTTTCTGTCGAAGTGTGGGGTAATGAAATGTTGCTATGGGGAGAATTTTATTTCTAGTGAATGCAACTGCAAAAATTTCTCTCACTTCCATTTCCCCGCATAATAACCGAGTATTGAGAGCTTATTTAAATATTTTTGCTTATGTAATTTTGTAATTGATAAATATTTTACTTCTAATAATTTTCAAAAGCATATTTTCGAATATTTTTTCCTACTCTAGTACATGTGGATGTTTTTTTGTTCGGAGTATATCAAGAAGAAGTACAAAGAGACATATTTTCGTAACTACAAATTCGTGAATACTCTCTAAATTTGCTGGACACTGTACAATACCTCTGCGCTATGCGGTATACATAATGTATACATATTGTAAATGGATGAGTATAGTCAAAACTCCCCATGTGTAGTGTAGAGTAGGGATATGTCTATGCAGGATGTTAAAAAAAACGGTCTTCACTCTGAACAGCGTTGGGGCTGAATTGAATGATCAACAATAAAAAGCTTGAAGCTTTAATTACTTGGCGAGGATCTGTACACTAGCCAGATTTTCTAAGCGTATCTATGAATTTAAGAGTAGTTAAATATAACAAAACATTATTTCCTAAATTCTAAGTGGTTTTTCAAATGAACTCTCCAAAGGACAGAAAAAAATGTATCCTGAAAACTTATCTCATAATTTATGCTTCGTATATATATTTAGAATGCATATATATATATATATATATAAATAAATTACGTAAATTATATGCACTCTAAATTTGATATACGAATATGAAAAATGTGTATTCCGAATCTGCACTCCGATCTTTAAATATTTACATTTCAAATTTGCATTTTGAGTATCACATATTTGCATTTCGAATTTTTTTATCCTTGTGTCAAACATTTCGATGGCGAAAATTAACTACTTGCATTACGGACAAAAAAATATTTGTACTTCGAATCAGGATACCTCATTACTTAAATCAAATAAAAGAACATCAATTTAGAAACATTTTCTGTGAAAATTTTGATTCAAACCAGGTGATTCTCATTAGAATTTCCATTAAATTTTCATATATTTTATGTTTGAGATTTTTTGGTAAGATGTTTCCGTTTTTTTTCTCCCTAACCGATAATAAATTCCAATGAGAAGTGAAGGGCATCAGTGAAAACCATAACTGTAAATAAGTCAATTATATCAAAATTAGGGTAATAATAACTATAATTTGCCAATTAGAATTAGGCGTTATTCGTAAGATTGAGTGAAGATTCAATTTTATTTGGTATGGAAACATTAATCAGACATCACGTGTGAGTGAAAGATATCGTTCACTTCACTATTTATGTTGCATTAGCGTCATTTCTTCATCAGTGAACCACATAATGAAGATTAATACCGTATTCTGGGTATTAGGTATCATTTTATCACCTCTTTGTCTCAGAAATAAATACAGATATTTAATCATTTCCGCTCCGTAATTGGCTGCTGAAAATTTTCAGGTAAATGCACGCTTTTGGGGAACATTGAGATTACAGAAAAATCAGATTCTCTTCAAGCGAAAAATTTACAAATTCATGGGAAAATTTTTAGATTTATTCAGAGTCAGAGTTGACTCTGACTCTTGATTTATTCATGCATGAATTGTTTAATTAATTGATGTAACTACCTATCTCTTATGATGATGTTTTTCATAGTTCTTGGTAACTGAAATCAGTAAAAAAACTGACAATTGATCAGGTTTTCATTTCTTGCTTTTCCGGTTCATCAAGAGGAATCCTTGAGCTATTATTATCAGCATAAATGAAGTATCTTAAATTTTGAATTGGGCATTTTGGGCAACAAATATTTTTGAAATTCGTAGAGTAAATCTAGGCTGAGAGAGGATACGATATAATTTCAGCACCTAAGCTGTTATTCACCATTCCGAATTCAGAGAAAATAGTCATTCCCGTTCATTAATGAACGTAAACGCTAATAGAAAAGTGATTTTATATGTGGAAATACATTGTTGCTCGGAGTTGGGTACATCCTGAATTTTGGCTGATAAATTACTCAGTTTGCGTCTTACTTTTTCATGTGTCTTACTCTTTCGTTCAACCCCAACAGTTTTACAATGGAATGGAAATGGGTTTTAATTTTTGCAATGCTTCAAACGTATATATTAATATTATTTTTTTTAGTATTCTTCGTTTTTTGACATGTTTTCATGTGTTATAGCAGTGACCTGTTGTACTCTGACCTCATCTTAAAAAATAAGCAATGTTACTTTCTTTTCAACAGCTTATGAAAATTAACTATCTTCATCGAGTTAAAATGTGTTACCAGCTTTGTGTATGTGAAATTCTGTTACTAAAAAGTTGACATGAAATTTTAAGAAAGGTTTCCGACAGTACTACTGCTGCACATGCGTATTTATAATACACATGTATCGAATACACTCACACACACACACCCTTACTATGACAGACACGAATACTTTTACTCACTGAGTATCTCACAGAAATGTATACCTCACGTTAGAATATTCAACAATTTGTATAATATTTAACCGATTTTAGCTCACTTAGTCTTATTAAATGCATACTAGTCAGTATGCTGTATTGACGATATATTACTTTCTTTATTTCGATGGCTTAATGTCAGATCCGTTATCACTATCTTTAAGTGAGGTACGCATTCTTTGCGACACATCTTGTGGAGTTGCCACCATGTGCTTATTTTCTTTCCATTTCTTCAGCTGGATGTTGAAAAATACATCAAAATTTTCAAGCATCTGTGCTCTAGGGCGGTACTATTTGTGTAGCCACGGTCTGTTTAGTGGGGGGGCCCTCAAATATTTTAACAGGGATGAAACAGGTATTTTTTTCCGTCTTCATTCAAACCATCGAAGAGAAGCGTAGGAAGCTCGCTCGAGTGAGACGCGGCTGTTGCTCATAAAATTCTGTTTTATGAACTGCGGTTTTGCCTGCGCAAACATTCTCTTTGCTGCAAAAATAATCAGCCGAGTTCAGTTTCACCGAACTCTGATGACGAAAGACGAGCTGCCGCAGCTCTGAGAAGTGCGCAGCGGCTAGAAAATTCGGTGTTTTTGATGCAGATGTACTTTTGAGGAATGATGTGGAAGAGGTCAAAACAGCACAGTCTGACTTTTTCGGCGGACCATCAATAAATTTTAGAAATAATGAAAGGAGTAATTTAGGGGCCAGAATTATAGATAATTAGGAATGCTTCAGAGAGAAAGTCAAACTGAGTGGTTGTCAATTTAATGGCTAAGATTTGAAAAATTGTGATAGTACGTCACCGCTTCCATTTACAAATTGCACTAATTTTTTATATTCCCGACTGTATTACGATGACTGTGAGTGAAAATTAATGAATTTGAGGCTCAATTCATTAATTAAAATAAACTGTCAAGGTGTAGGAAATAGTCGAAATATTACGCAGTGCAAATTTTGGTTACGTGCTGACTGGGTTGTGAGTTTTTTGTTGTAAAGAAAACCTCAAAATGTAAGAGTCTTGATTTTTCACGTTCGACAACACGGCACCCAACAAAACTCTTGCAACAAGACACATACAACACGGCACCCAAAACAACACCCCACGAGTGCCAACACACATAAGCACAACATAACGCACTTCACTCACAGCTAGACACATCCAACGAGACGCGTGCAACATGAAACACACCACAACGCGCTGAAGAAATACATAGAACAGGACACACAGAATGATTCTAAATCGTTCCTCGCAAACAACATGGCACGCAACACACATAGTTTCGTTGGCTTAACATAGAGCATACAATCTAATACAAAACTTGTGCAATTCAAAGTAATTATGAGCTCCTAACTGTAAGCCCACTATCTATGTAACGTAAAGCCCACGATTATAAAGCCCGCATAAAGCCCTTGCAATCAAAAATTTAATATAATATGAAGCCCACAATTATAAATTCCACATATAACCCATAGAATAAAATATTTGACATAAAGTACAGCCTACAATTATTCATACCACATAAAGCCCATGAAATAAAATAAATTAGCAAATTATAAAGCCTACAATTATAAAGCCTACATAAAGCCCTCAAAGCCCACAATTCATGAATAACATAAAGCCTACCACCTAATACAAGATATGCACAGAATAAAGTCCCTATGAGCCCCGCCTGTGAGTCCACAGTACTGTTAATGTACAAAATGCGATTATTACCATACATGGTACAAAGAAACAGAAAAAGTACAATGCACCATTCATGACACAATACATAGGCCTAACTAGTACGATGCAACACTACTAGTACAATTCACCAGTCATGACACAATAAATAGGCCTCACTAGCCCAATGCCCCACAACTAGCACTAAGCATAAGCCTAACACGTTGTAAACAATGAATGCATCATTGGTTGGACGCAATGCACTAACACAATATCAACAGCACAGCACAAATACAACACAATTACCCAACACAACCAGCACAACAACAAGTAGAACACGATCAGCACAGTACTATTAGAACAACACAATAAGAATATAATCAGTACTGCAAAAATAGCACAACACAACCGGTACAACACACTGAACTCAACTAAAACCAGCGCAACACAGCCAGTACAGCACATCAGATCTAGCACAACACAACACACACGATGCAAATAGCACAGCAAAACTATCGCAACACAACCAGCACAATACAACCAGCACCACACAACGAGCACTGCAAAACTATAGCAACACAACTAGCTTAATACAACCAGCACCAAACAACCAGCACAATACAACCAGCACAACACAACCAGCACAATACAACCAGCACCACACAATCAGCACAATGCAACCAGCACAACACAACCAGCACAATACAACCAGCACCACACAACCAGCACCACACAGCCAGCACCACACAGCCAGCACCACACACTGACAACACAGCTCGCATGACCTGAACCATTGAGTCCAGTCAGCTCGTTAGGCGGTCTGGAACTGCCCCAGAACGGACCACCTGTGACTGATCTCTAAATCGATTAACTACTTCAGCTGAGGCGACCCAGATAGCTGAAGGGGTAACACATATTGCGAAGGCAATGTTCAGAACAGTGGCATTGAAAATTCGGCGAATGGGAATCTGCATTATGGTAAATGTGAGTTAGAGTTGTGAAGAATTCGAAACTCATGAGATTTGGCTCAGAGGTTCTAATTTCAAAATATTGATCGGAATTCGTATTTTCAATAAGGGTTTCGCTGAAAATTTCACCAGTGAGAAAGAGTTGTGTTATTGAAAAAATGAAGGTTGGTTTTAAGGCTTGCATGCTTGTATGAAGTTTCTCGTAGAATTTTTTTCGTGTGAAACTCTAGAGCTCAAGAATTTTGATGCCTAATTTTTTTTCTGTGTATGGTGTTTCTCTACAATTTCACAACAAGTTTAATGACGAACACTACACATATTTCAAACCCTTTTATAGAAACAGTAAACTGAACACTATTTCCCCCGAAAAAAGCTGTAAGGTTCGTGAAAACTATTTTCTTCGTCCGGCCGCTGCCTCAGATCAATTTCAAGCGAAGCGATTCTTCTTTCGGCGTTCTCCGCCTTGCGCTTTACGGACTTCCATTATTTTTGTTGCTTGTCGCAGCGGCCAAACAAAGCGCCTTGGCTCGACAACAATTTTTGGCAAGCACCTGTCTATCGCAGTCTCGAGCGCTTTCTTGGCCGACGTTCGACACTTTGTGGTTTGAAATCTTAATTGGCTTACTCTCTCAACATGGGCACCCTGAGTCTAAATATTCAGTCTAAATTTGCATGTGGAGAGGCTAGCGACACCGCTATTCAGTTGGTCGTGAGTTAGACGAGCGTGTGGTGCACTTTTCATTTTATTAGGATCATGTAAGAAATGTGTCTACGCTAGATTCGAAAGTGGTAGGGATACCGCTGAAGTCTGCCTCCTAAATAAGGTTGATATTGCTCTAAAAGTTTGAAGATCAGTGTTTCTGGTGCGGTTTTTCTACAAAACAAGCTAATTTTGTGATTTGTTTTTAATCTGTTATATGATGAATGAATCCGATAAAATCTTCTAGAAATTAAAAATAAAATTTGAACGCAATCTTCTGAGAATTTTTCCTAGTCGGAAATCTATCTACACAGCGGATACAACTGTGAGTATTGACATCAAATAACTATGTATTGGTGAGAAATTCATAGTTTTATCACAGCGTGGAGTTATTTTTACTCCGAAGAAAAGCATGGCGTAAATGATCAATATTGAGTGACTCTATTTCACGATCCTTTGCTGTAATTTGCTTAAAAGGAACGATTTTCAAAATAAAAATAAAATATTTTTAGGTTAATTGATATGGTTGATTAATTTAATACCTTCACAACTAGAACATACTCAGAAGATCTTTTTCTATAAATTCATGTATTTTAGTAAATGGGGCAAAATGAGCTTAATATCGAATAATCTTAAATAAATTGACCCATCAAAATCCGAGTTAAGGCGAGATGCAAAGTCAGGTAGTTGCCTGAATAAAATTGTTAATTAAGCAGAAAGAGCGAACTTAATACATTCAGAACTGCGTACCTCCAACACTTGGTAGCAGATGAAACTCATTTTAGGGTCGTAGCACAAGCTCACTATAGAGATCAAGAATCTCGCCTCGAACGAAGTCATCAATTGGCAGCAATGTTGAAAATGTTCCACACTCATCAACATCCGAACATGCATGCCAGATCGAAAGAAATATTCGCATGCATTTTACCTTTCAGTTGCTCGTACGTTAAATGCAGAATCGTGCTTCAAGCGTCGTTCATGAAATATTTTCAAACACTTCTGCGAGACCTGCAACAGAGGCGGACTCGAGATGCGGGGTGCCATCTTGAATGCCTGGCTCTTGGCTCCTGTTGCGTTAAATTCGGTTGCGCGATCGAGCAGTGTAGCGTTTGGAGTATCTTTTTTTTTCGCATACGCCCAATTTGACTTTAGTTTAGTTAAGGAGTATCATCGTTCTGTGATAATATGCCCAGGTTTAATGTAACACGAGCCTTTCAAATATTGATGCATGAAATTTACTTGGGGTTCAATAGGTCCCGAGTGGTTTAAATATTGATGTATCAGAGTCTTAGAAATCTATTACCTTTAGGTGTGTTTCATGTTCAAAAATATTTGGATAAGCAGATGATGAATCTTTCATGCATTTTCGGTCAAATGACTGGCAGCGCAAGGGCGTTAATTTTCTGTTTTGTTACTACCGTATACTACAGCATCGAAAGATAATACTTCTCCCCATAAAATCAAATGTAGCTTTGCAATCAAATTCGTAAAAATTTTGATACAATAAAGTTATGCAAAAGTTCTTGTTACCGTATTTGTTCTGTGACGAATGAGTAATTTGTTCAATAATGTGCTTGAGTCTGAGAGAAAAAACAAACTGAACAAAATTTTGGGATTCCATGAACACATCCAATTATTCAGCTCCAATACCTGCAAATTGATTTCCCAAAGCAAATATCTGCTACACCGGAACATATTCACTGGAGAACACATGTTAAGGGAACAACGTAATGTAGAATTGCAAGTACTCTAGCTTTGGCAATTACTGCTTCATGCATTGCTGGTGTCTGTAACCCAGTTAAAATAATTGACAAATCATTTTGTCGATTGCAATCTAATTTACATTGACGAAATTTACACGCTCGACTACCACCAACTTCAAAACTGTGAATTTACTACAAATTCCACCATCTTTAAAACTGTGAATTTATTACAAATTGCGATTTGGATCCATTGCCGATTGACAGAACATTTACAGAACCTTGTGGAGAAAAAAAAGTCCTCGACGTTTCAATTCGTGGGAGCGAGGGCAAAGTTCAATTAGTCATTGTGAATTACTTTAAAAGTTTATTCTTCACGCTAACTTTTCAAATTTGTACAAGATTCACGTATTTTCATCAATAGACTCTTACTAAATAGAATTTCTGGAGACTCGTTTCTGCAATAACTGTACAGACGGAAAATAGATACAGACAACATATACCAATAATTTTATGCATCAAAGCTACCACATTGCTTCATTACGCCTGTATAGTTTAACTTAGCATTCTTCTGTGCATTGGGCTGAAGTTGCTTTTGCTCAATCAGTATCATATATGAACATATAGGCACAATATTGTTAGTATTTGAAGCCGATGTATATGTATACTTTTCGTAGATACATGTTCGAGTATAGAGATATTAAGCGAAAGAGAGCATGGACGTCATTTGCTTTCTGTATGATACAGAAGTCGATATTCAATTAGTACGTCCATGCAATACCTCCAATCCGATAAATTTTTGATATAGTCGTGCATGATTTCTAAGAAGATGCAAGAGGTATTAATAATTACTGTAGCTCAAACTGAAAATAATTGTCCTAGTAGATATGTAATTCACTTTTAATTCTGTCAGGAAAACGCTTATCTCACAGTAATCAATTCAAAATTTGCAAGCGCATAAACTTATTTACTAAACCCATCTGTAAAAAATTTCATTTAGTTCGTGAATAGCTTTTAAATAATTGAAATTTTCAAACCTCTACTCCACACTTTATTTTTACCAAACGAAATCAATCGCAATCTCGGAGCTCGATCTTCTTCATTTAGAAATACTGTAAAACTCAACAAGCGCTGCAATCTTCCTGACAACCATTCTTAAAGTTCCTTCTCGCCTCGATCCCACTTCAAATTCTTCCCCTTCATTTTCTGTTCATTCTGTGACTCTTTCACATCCACACTGAGTTCTTTTTTTGCGCCTGGCGAGACCCTTCACCGACACGGTGCAGACTCCTCACCTCCGTTTGTCAACACCACGCACGCCTGGGAGATGCTCAGATCTCCGCCAGATGCTGCTAGCTGGGCTCTCGTGTCACTTTTTGCAGCGTTAAAGGCATTTCGCTCTGTTTCTACGGCTCGCTTGTTTCAATATGGTCGCGGACTTTGTCATGTGCCTGACCTGTTTTGAGAATTCCGTCTCTGTCGAGGAATTAGCTTTCATGGATTTTGATCGGAAAATATTGTTTGTGGGGATATAAGTAGGCGTGAACTCTCTGTTATTATAAACGGTTTATGATTCGCGCATAACTTTTTTAAATTCAGTAATCAATTCGCGTTTCTATTGAAGAACACTCATGGTAATTGAACATAATTTTCTTCGACTCAGGATTCACTATTGTTTACATTGACACAAAAAAGGATTCTGGCAATAAGTTTCAATTATGACAAAATGACATTGGCAAACGAAGATTTACACCGAAACAGAACTTCAGTGTTTACAAACTATATTTGATTATATACGTACCGTGACCAAAACTTAACCATTCAAAAATAAGTTCCTCATTGTAAAACTACAATGGTAGTGTTGGAAATTTTCGTATCAAAGTTAGGGTATGACTTTTCCGTCCAAGACGCACACAGGCACACGTACGGTTCACTGAGCTTCAGTCCGAGAACTGACCACATCTGATTGTACTCATGTCGATCAAACGGGCTTTTCAACAGACATAGGCCTGTTCACTGAGATGCCCACCCTTTCCTGGTAATATTCGAGAAATTTATTGAGACGTTCGGCAGGTTTCCAGGGTAGAAATCGGGTTTTAAGGGTTATGCAAATTTTTGCGGACTTGGACCGGCGATTCGAACGCTTCAATCCAAGTTTCCTCCACCGCGCTGAGGTAATTTATTCTGCGAAGCAGGTTCACATCGAGCTTTTGTGGTTTGGGTCCCGTTCTAGTGGGAAGAACATTTCTGAGGAGAATTCTGTACGATCAGGGACTCTATGGAATTATTTCTGAGGAGAATTCTGTACGATCAGGGACTTTATGGAATAATTTCTGAGGAGAATTCTGTACGATCAGGGACTTTATGGAATCATTTCTGAGGAGAATTCTATACGATCAGGGACTTTATGGAAAGTCAACAGTGGGTAGGACAGTTCATGAATGTGAATATAAGTTCAAGTGGTATTGCATAATAGTTATGAACATTATAAATTTCAATGTTTTGATGGGATATGTTGTAGTCGAGCATAATTTTTTTCCGTCGACAAGAATCCACCCTGATTGAGCTCAAAAACTTTTTTGCACTTTACCGCTGCGCAATTCATTTGGTTAATTAATTCTTACTCTACAATTTCATGCAATTTTGGATCTTATAAATTTCATAGCTGTAGCATTTGCTCTCTCACCTGAATTTTTATTTAGCACACAATTCACAATAGCAATTCAAGAAAATGTTCGCAAATAATTACGAAGACCAGTATTCCATCAATATGAAACCTTCCCTAAAATTCCTTTTGATTGCAGCCTAATCAACTCACTCGCATGGAAACCCTTTGGTCAAATTGAATAAGTTTTTTGCAAGTAATCAAGCTGAGATGCAGAACGAAAGACCCGGACTCATATTCGAGAGACGTTTGGCATGAGTTGCCAGAAAAAGGAGGCTCTGAGTTTTACTGACGAAGCTTTTTGAAGCGAGTCTTCCCAAGAGACGAAGGCTATTCAGCCTAAGCGAATGGCGTGCTTTTCATCTCAGCGGGAAGTTTGTTGTGGTCCAAAATATTTCCAGGATATTGCAGGATTCAGTTGGTGAGACACAGAATCGTGCCAGTATACATGAGATGTGCCAGCGTGCAGAATTGTATCCAAGCTACGGTCACCACGTAGCATCCGTTACTTGACAGACTTCAAATATAGCATCCGTTATATGACAGACTTCAAATATAGCATCCGCTATTTGACAGACTTCAAATATAGCATCCGTTATTTGACAGACTTCAAATATAGGCTTTAGGTTGCCACAATTTGAATGTGATTCTTACGAGTTAAATTCCTAAAATTATACTAACAATCTTGAAAGGCTTTCGTTCCACGGAAATATTTTTCTGGGATGTAAATTTTTCGCATTAGAGCAGTTATGTTTGATTCTATGAATGCCCAGCTACTTATATATACACTACAAAAACAGTTTGCAAAGCTCCACTCTTCGTTGTTTAAACTATGGGTAGGGTTTGACCATGCAAATTTATCATAAATTTTTATTATTATGCTCAGAGCGTTTATTTCACTGCATTTATTTTCATAATGTTTGTATATTAACTCAACCTTTGAGCAAGAAAATGACTGAAAATTCTGGAAGCACAATTTCAGCTCGAAGCACAAAGCTTCTCGAATTCATTGCCCCCAAGCGATAGAGTAAGCTGCAGAAAGAAGAAAGAAAGAAAATTGTTTATTTCCAAAATAGGTCACATACAAAGTATACAAAATTCGATTTTTCAATTAGTAAAATTACAGCCTTAAAATTAAAACATGGAAGTTTTGCAGGGCTTAGCATTTATAATAAAACTTGGTCACGGGAATTTTTTCACACTTATAATTTCCTTTAGAAATTGGGTGTGCAAATTTGAACAACCAATAACGAGAATAAAAGTGAATGGGACGTGAAAGATATTTTTAAGATAGATAAACTTCTGCAGTTGTCACGAGCAATCAATTTTAATGGAGTTCGTATGGAAAAACTGACGAACTTTAAGACGGCATCATACAAATCTCGGCAAAATTGAGAAGCCTCTTTCTTGGCGAGCTAAGTATTCCTACAATATTTCACACGACAATCCTTTCAATCTCGTTTATGAATCCTACAGAATTTCTTCATATTTTTTCGGGGACATTTAGGAGTAGATTCAAATTCAACGTATGAGTTTAAGTTTGATTTTTGATGAATATAGCAAGATTTTTTAATCTACATGCCAAACTTAAAGAAATTCAGTTATATCAAACCGGGAATTTTGAATTAATTCGAAAATTGTCTGTGTTTACTGCGCATCCGATTTGAATCTCAGTCTACAGGATCCCATTCGATGTTTCTGTACGTCTGATTACTGATGAAATCCGACGATAACCTTTCACACTTGATTAATGTAAATAGTAATAAATGATAATGAATGGTGGATATTTGACAGGAGCCTCGCAGGAATTGGAGAAATTTTTGAACATTTAATTTCAATACCATTTTACCGGTGATGAACGGTAAAATTTGTACTATTGATACCCTTACTTCAATATGGGCCTTATAAGAGTGGGGGAAAATACCAGCTTCTTATCGTTGAAGAAAAATTACCCCTGAGAACCTGTTAATCCACGTTTTTCTTCTTCATTTTACAACACATAGCCGCATTTTTCCCGGGTCTTTGCTGTTTGGCATGTTTGCTAACTTTATACGACAAAGATAGGCGTCTGCTAAACCGCCGCCAGTTTGTCGTGATGTAAAAACTACTCAGCGGGGATTTTTCCTCGGTTGTTTTATTTTTGCAAGTGGAGCGTTGCATTCTTGTTTTCCATCGCCAAAACGGAACGGACGAATGCGGTGTTTTAACTTATTCACTACGCTCGTGTCATGACGTGAATTGAGCTCTGCGAGCATTCGGTTCTCGTATTTATTTCACTGGTTTATTTCACAACGACTTGGAGACTTTCTGGTTGTGCATCACCATGCTGCAGAGATTTGAATATGGTTTGAAACGAGCGTGACTGGGAATTGAACTGGCCTGTTCAACATAAGCAACGCAGTACGAACTTCTGTTAGCCGAACTGTTGGTCACTGGAAACTATGTATGCAGATATAAAAATATCAATGAGTGCCAGTCAATCTTTGGAAAATTTGCATGAGAATTTATACGACCTTTAAAAAATATCTGAGTCTTGTGACAATGAAAGATATTGGAGGAGAAGCATTGAATAAGATCTGAATTTAGCCTCATTGAAGAAAATCTGAGTAAAATCATCCATGAAGATCTTACTTAAGCCACAATACAAATTATGAATAAAATAAGGTAAAGTTAATTTGAGTATGCTCATTGATAAAGTATGCTCAAAAACAGAATATAAAATCGAATAGTACGTTAATGAACTTGGAACAACGACAGAAAAGTATTTTACATTTTATATTGATATACGATAATATAGGCCAATATTATTCGAGCATGTCAGTAGGGACTGTCTATTTCAGTTTTTTCATCCGCCAGGCTCAATTTTAAATTTCTTTGTTTCATTTTACATTTTGAGTTCTACTATTTTGCAGTTTGTACATGCTTGTCTTTGGAGTGAAAGTTTAAAATCTAACAAACAGTCGAAAATTTCCATTAAAATCTGCGGTAGAGTTCAATAATCTGACGTCATACTTTAATCAAATTTCGACTCTCAGAAATTGTGCAAATTACTAGGTATATTTTTTTGCGTAGCAAGTTCTTTAGGAATGAGATAGCAAAGAAAAATCGTAAAAACATTTAGTTCGAGCGTTTCAAGCATGTGCTCATGCTTGAGCATGAGCTGTTTATTTTTGATGAGAAATGAAGTCATGAACAAAAATTGATCATGAAGAGCCTTGTAATTTGAGCACGCTCTGTATGTAGGGGCTATAAAAATTGATATGCTGTTTAATTTGTAGCGTTAAGAACAGAAACTAAAGAAACTGAAACCTAGATGAGTAAAAGACGATTTCCTGTATGCAGAAGTGTAAAATTTGCTTAGAATTTTTTTAAAATTTGTAATTTAGCATAACTGTATTCTTATTGCACAAGCATTATATCATTGGAGATATTGAATACATAAAAAAATTTCTATTGCAGATTTCGTTAAAAATGAGCACATGCTCGAAACTTCCGAACTAAATGTTTTTACGATTTTTCTTTGCTATCTCATTACTTGTACAAATTATGGTAGCAAAACGTATGGTGTCAACTTGTATGTACTAAGAATTGCAAACTGTTTTATATAGCTTATGTCAAATGAAGTAGAGAAAATAGCAACAGATTAGCGGAACTGCTTTAATTGTTTACAGTTTTGAGTCCATAGAATATCAGGACAAACCTATACACAAGTACACTTCATGATGACGCGACGTATGACGAATACACAATGTTTTTGTGTGCCATTAGCTGTAATGTTTTGCTGTGTAAAGAGAATCTCGTATCTTTTTAGTCGTGACAGAACCCAAATTCAAGGAGTACGGCTTCCACAGATGTTTGAATCTCGTTCCGTGCAACAAACATTCGTGTCAAGTACGGCTTTGTCACACGTAACTGCATGCATTATTCAAAATAGATCTCATTACGTGCTATTTTACGTCCGTGGTATCTTTGTCTTTGATCAAGCCAAGGATTTATTGTTTTTAAATGTGTCTCCAGTACCTAAGTGGATCTGTTTGTACTGTTTACAAATGAATAATGCGGCGTGGTGGTCTAGACACTTGGATGCCCACAGTAGCCGGGGGGAGCCTCTCGTGACAGATAGATTTCGATAAAACGTCTCGAATGAAATGGGAATCTGAGCTGCTCATAAAAACTTAGAACGGCAATATATATGCACCAAGGAAATAATCACGCATACATAGCTCAAAAAATCTTCAATTGAGTACGAATGAAGGAAACTCAAGACGACATGACAGATATCGACGCGCACAAAAAAGTCAGATATATTTAAAAAATACAGCTAGTTTAGGACGGAGCTTTGTTGAATCCAGTGTTACATTCGAACCAGTTTGATTTGAGATTACAAAATATCTTACAGGACTCCAACAAAAACAGTATTTCGAAACTTCACATTATTAGGATACAAATGCTAAGTGAGGAGAGATGAATTATCAGAAAATTTCTGTTGACTTCGTTGTTGACATTTCGGATCAAACCGTGAATTCTGAGGAATTAGTTTATTATGAGGGAAATATTTACATCTGTTACCATAAGAAGTAGAGGAAAGTTGTTTATTTACTAACGTGAGTTAACAGAGAGTATCATTGTTTCATCTCCTCCACTGCCTTAAAATCCAAGTAACATCATTCAATTCATGAATAATGTGCTGTGAGCACGTGAGCCACGGTGTTTATGGTTACTTAATGCGAAATCAACATTTAAAGACGTATGACGATAGTTATTATTGCATAAATACTATTATCTTGCTCTTAGAACGACTTTAACACCATAAACAACGTTAGATCATCTATGTTATTATTTATGACTGGGAAATTAATGTTCTGTGAAGCCCATGACGGCACCTATAACTACAAAAAAAGCGTTAGAGTATCTACATATGATGACAATTATAACTGCTTATAAGCGTTTCTAAGGTCTTTGGGGTCAAGTACAACATCTACAACATCCTATAAGTTCTATAGTGGTAACTATAACAGCAGCAACCACAGCAACCCCAACATCTACAACATCCTCTAAGTCCTATAGTGGTAACTATAACAGCAGCAACCACAGCTGTAGAGCATATTTGTTGGCAACAGTGTGTACAGTAACAGCAAAATGAACATTAGAGTATCGTGGTGGAAACTATGCCTATTAAATATGTATCAGAACACCTAAACGGTGTCAGCTATATTTCCTGTGTCACCACTAGAGAACAGGTGGAGGCTCCTATTTCTACTAAATCAACATCTTCTGTTGGATGCTCATGGAGGCGAATACCCATATCTGTTCAATAAATATTAGAGTACTTAATGGGGTAATTGTAACTACAAAAATAACAAAATAAAAATGACAAAAATAATACAACAACATTTTTAGTATAAATGATGGGAAACTAATTACAAATAAGAACTTGAAGCAACTGTGGATGCAACTCATGAAATATAAAGTCCGACAGAACAGAAACGTTAAGGCAAGCCCTGCCTCCTTGTTCTCGCTCAGCGCTGGTCTTTGAGGTTAGGGGCGACAAACCGAAAAACGTCCACTGGAGAATGAATCTAAAGTCATGAAATTATGGGGAGTTCCATTATGTTCTCTACCTATATCTGGTGTGGAGAAATTAAATAATCAATAGGCTGTAAAAATTGTCTTTAAAGCAGACCGAATGTGAAAAATTTGGAGTACCGCGAAAGTCAACATAGGTAGAAGTAAGCACGTGTGGCGTTTTTTATTAAAATTATCGATAGTATTACCCAATCTTTAATTGATGATAGAACATTTTTACTGATATGATAACCAAATTATTTAAGTTTCATACATGTTTCTTCCCATGCTTGAAATGATTGTAAACATGTTAAAATTTTCATCTCTAGCTGACGTGCAGAAGTCATAAGTTGACGACCATGAAGAAGAGGAGGCAAAAGGCATGTCAGAGAAACGGAAATGAGATTTTATACAAATGAGATCGAGAGAGTTGCAAAATGATTAACCCAGAATTTGTTAATTTAAAAAGTCAACTTTAAGGTATAATGCTAAGGAAAATTTTGGGATTCCTGCCGAAGTGGTTCACAGTTTTCTTGTTCACGTATTCAGTGTGTTATATGTAAGGGGTTGTAATTATTATCGATTAACGCTAATGGGTAAAACTATTTACCTCAACACCCACGGATGACTAAAAGACTTAACACTGTTTTTGGTTTGAGCTTAGCTGTAAAAACAATATCATTGTGTATTTGAACTTGTATCTACAATCGTTTATGATTGGCCTACAATTATGATAGATATTAAGTGTAGAAAAAACTCCACGGACAAATTAATTGAGATTTAATTTACTTTCTCTTTCATTTCAAAATTTTCCTTCGCTTGTTAAAAGAGCTCGGTATTTATTCGGTGCCCATAACCACCGTTAAATTTTACTGCTTTAATAAATATTATTTTGGTGTTTTTATTGCTTGCATTTTAGAGGAAAATCTGTAGTATGTGGTCGTAAAATTAGGCCTCCATGAAGGTTATTAATTTTTTGCTCAAGTTATGAAATCTCTCTGTCACTCCAAAGGTAGTCCTTTCTTCAGCCACGGATCCGAATAGAAAAATATTATCGGTTTTGTTATTCGATATTGGAAAGTAATGCACGATGGATTACTTCGCTAATGGTGTTTATGAAGACAGGTAAGAATATTTTCTTGAATGGAACAAACTCACCTACAGGAATTTTTTTCATACATATGAAAATAAAATGTCATCATCTCTTAAACGAGCTCCTCCTCGAACACATTATTTAGCGAATTAGTACTTAAATAAGTCACTTGGAAAGTCATGATGGAATCAAATATCGAAGTTTGAGATGACCAGTCATGTACATTTCATCATGGATATTCAATTTTTTTTTCTGTTATGTGGAGTTTCAATTAGAATTGTTAACCTCGCATATTATGAGAATAAAATTTGTGAGTATCATGAGGTAATTACATACACACAATTCGTTTTAAATGCTTTCAGGTATTGATCAAAGTATTACTGCGTGGACAGGGACGTGAAACATAGGTTCATGTTAAATTAATACTGTTTTAATCGATCGTTCCATAATTGGTTTCCGCTAAGTCCCAATGGAAAATAATTATACTTTGACAAGAAGATTCTGCTTGCAAATGCTCTCCAATAATCACAATTCCCAGTAATGCATATGTATCCGTCGCAAAATGTGGGGAGCCCATTCATTTGTTAAAATCTTAGCTGATTTTAGGATCGCAAGACTTTCATTCCTTCTAATTAGGAAGAAAACTGCCCGAATTTGGACCGATATCAGGGCATATCTAGATTTGTACCTTGCACGTTTGGACAGATAAGNGAAGACTTGTAGTGCCAGTAGGGGGGTGAAATGGGGGATCGAGGTACGAGTGGGGGTCGGAACAGAGAAGGAGGAGCTGCCGCCCTAGAGAGCATGCGTAGGAGGAGCCTAGGCTGGGGCTTGGAAAAGAGAGTCTGTGTAAAGGAGAACGGACTTCCGAGGGAAAATGTGCGCGGTTTCAGTGTCGAGCGAACGACTCAAGCCGAGGAGACATTCTAGAGCAATCGTGCAACTACGATTTCACGGATGATATGCATCAAAAGCTTGCCCAAGGCGCTCCAAAATAATGCAACTGCTCTTCGCTGATATTCTTGGGCGCTTGTCCAGCATAACTATTCGAAAAGCGAGCCGGCATGTCCTGGATGTAGATTGCTTTTGCTGTCGTGGCGCGGAGGCAGCGCGGCAGAGTCCCAACTTCGGTTGAGGTGCGCAGAATTTAGCGAGAAGCTTGCACCACCGCCAAACACTTCAGTCATGCGGCGTGAATTTCAAGTCCCTTATTATTACCATAAGGACGTGAAGTTTTTTCTCGTAATTTCAAAAAGTTGACCTATGGCTGTGGAAATCTCTAGGAAGGTGGAAAATTCTTTTAAATTGAACTTTTGTTATTATTGTCACTAAAAAAGGATGAAATTTTGGATGCACAGTAGCATGATGCCGGTACACTGAAACAAGACGTGAATTAATTAGTTGTTTTCGTTAAAATCAAGGGTACGCAGCTGAAAAACTCATGCAGTTTTTGTATTGAAAACCAGAAAGTTTTTCAGGGACTGTTGAAAATAACTGTACGGCCTAAAAATATGAGAGAGCTTCGGTGTACAAAATATACAAAGACATTTCATCCTTATGACCTGAAGATACGGATTCCAAGATTTATTTTAAATGGTCTATTGAAATTGCTGGTCGAACACATGAATGGAATCAGGAGGGACTGTACGGACGGCAGTGGCAGCAAGACCTCCGTCGTCGTTTGGGCGCACAAAATTTTCGTGCCAATTCAACCTTGAAATTATTTCTGAATCTCGAAGAGAAGAAAAATTCACTACATTGATTGGGTACGCATTTTATCATTTGACTGACACTCCCCGGGCAAGATTATTAAAATGTTTTTATAAAGTTCCGTGCTCACCCTGATGGCTTTTGAGGCCTGAATTTAATTTTTAATTACGTCAGCAGTATAGACTTGAGGTGTCGATTTTTTCTAATAAATGAAGCATACTTTTTAATTTAAAAAAACTTGCACAGCGTGGTCAAATGAACCTTAATATAGTATTCACAATACAAATCCTATCATGAACAGAATAACATAGATGTGCAAATATTTAGAAAACTTGATTTGAAAGACAGCTCTGCTGCCCTGCTTTTCTTAAAAGTTGTAAATTCCAACACGAATTTCTTAAATGAGAATTGTACTTAGTAAACACGTCTTTCCAAACCCTTTAAAAAACATTTGCTCAGATATTTATTTGGCATTTTTTTCATGAGGAACACATTGAAGGAAAATCCATAGGTTCTAAGAAAATATTTGAGTAAAATATTTTGATTTCAATAATCTACACACTTGTTTTAAACTATGGAATAATGTTATGAAGATACAAATTCTTCTTGTTGTTAAGTACTGAATTTTCATTCAATAATTTTCTATTCTTTCCTTCTAGTCCTATTGCACTTTTACAATAGTTATACTAATGTTTCTATTTTTATTGTTGAACATTTAATTATTTTCTGGTAACTGTTTATTAGCTGATCAAAGTGTTTTTCCACTTGCGAACGTTTTTTAACTCTCAAATTAAAGTAAAGCAGTCATTTGATTTTCTCCATCAATCATCTCAAAAATCTACCCAAAAAGTTTCACAAAACCTTATGCGATTTTTTCAAATTAGGGATGTGCACATAAGTAACATTTTTATGGGATATTCCATTCAGCATCAAATGCATGTGGGCTTGAGAAAAGTAGGGAACATTTGTACTCATATTTATGGGAATATATACCCTATAGGCTGAAGCTTAGCAAATAACGATAAATGATTATTCGAGTTTTTATCTCATTCTGTAGATCCTAAGCAAGTAATTGCTCAACAATTCTACTACCGTTACCTCATCAGACAGAATGAAAATTGTTATTTCACTTCTCCCTGTCTCAAAACGAGTTTTCTGCCAGTATCTCATGCCGTTCAATCGTTTACAAGCGTAGGAGTTTGAAATCCGTGGACTTTCAGAACTCACATATTTAGTATTTTACATAGATTACGAATATGATACAATGAATAATTCTCAGCGCACAATTTGTCAATAGTTTTTCTACAGGCAACAAAAAATCGCGAAGTTTTTGTTGTTCTATGTCGTAGATAACGAACTTTCGAAAGTGATAGCGGGACGTCAAACTTGGGAGCCTCACGATAAAAATTTCAAGATTTTCCCAAGATTTACGATTCTTTGAATTCGTGAGTTGCAGTCAGCCAGTGTAATGTCACGATATTGCCCCATGAAACATATCCTTCCAAGTTCTTCAGCAGTTTGAAGCCACTTTGAAAAAAAAAACAGGAAATGAGTAGAGACTACAAGCTACCTGTTCTTCCGTAGCTTAAATTGCAGCCTGTCGGGAAGCACCCTTCTACAATTAGAGGCTTTTCGGCCACTGCGTAGCTAGCTCTGAATTTTGCGACTGCTTAAATGACTTACTAGAGAACCAACACGACTTGGTTTTAGGCTTCGCTAAGGCAACAATTATGTCTAAATTCTTGCTCATGTAGGACGGTTTCGTGCAGCTCCACCGTTGCGCGCGTGGGTCAGGAATATTTTCGAGAAAGGTATCGGAGTGAATTTCTCCCCGACCAAATCGGGAGTAATTGAGAATTAGACTGTCTGGATGATGCAGATTGTGCAATGAATAATTGTTCCATTATCAACTGCATTTCACATAGTTTGTGCTTTTCATACTCACCGTCGCCGGGATCTTATTTCACTCAATTAGCCATAAAATACACAGAGAGGTTAAAGGAACTTCCATATTTTTCACCGGGTTATTTGACTCGTAGTTCCATGCCAACAAAGCTGATGGTTTGGAGAACATGCTAGTTTTACTTGCAACTCAATGATCGTATTAAATTCTTCTCCTGAAACTATTTCTACGAAATTCCCAGGAGATTCACTTACATCATTAAATCAGTCACATTTTTTATCCTCTTCAGTGTTGACTTTCTTCAAAAGTCAGATCCCGATGCACCGAGTGGCATCGTTTGACCAATGTTTCATCAGGTGTCAAACGAAGCACATTTTCACGGAAAATAAAATCTGTGGCCCTGAATTTTTTCCAATTATCTTCTAGATTTACCAAACCTTTAATGACAAGTTCGTAGATATTGTGACAGATAAGTTTTCATTTGTAATGGGGGTAGATACAATGTCTGAATAATTTACATTCCTGCGGTACATAAGTGCTGTTCGTGTAACTATTATCAAACACTAAAATTGATTTTTTCAATGAAATAGATTTTACTTTTTCAGGCTCGTGTGTAATTACACGATGTATTGAAGAGTTAAAAATCCTCCTCCTGTCTTAATTAAATCCTGTCTTAATCCTCCTGAGGAAACGATCATGCAGGCAGGACATGAAATGATTCCAGTTCCAGGTGGAGAACTGCTGGTTTAATCAAAAATTCATTTTCTATAATTCGCTGGATGTTCGAAAGAATTCAATAAAGTAAGATAAAACGAAATTCTTTTCACATCTGAATACATGCATGCAACTGTACTTCACGGCAAAATTTACTCATTTTGTAAGTTGATCTCACATATAATATACTGTTTAAATTTTGAAAGCTCTTTCCCTTTGCTTTATTTCTTTTTACAGAACTGTAGTGATGTAATAATGTCGTAATACATATTTTTGCACCCCGTATGTAAGCAGTCATCTGTTCTTGTAAAAGTGTGTCTGTTAGTTTTGCTCATCAAATGAACACTGCTTCCACATATGCCATTCATTCCAGTAACTCTCACCTACTTATTTTATTCATCAAACTAAAATTATGTGATATTGCAATTCAGTTTTGACATATCCAAGAAACAATTAATACAATGCAAATTTCAAACTTGTAGCATATGTGGTGTTTATTAAAAAAACTACTGGAAGGTTAAAATAGCAGCGAGATTTTTCCTGTTTTTGGCACAGACGGCATTAAAAAATTCCTAATTATGCAGTAGTGAATAAAATGACTGAGATGGAGAAACATTTTATTAAAGACTTGAAGCAAAAATACCATCACACACATATGAACACAGGTAGAAAGAAAATGTGAGATAATGAACTGTTTATTGAAATATACTTCTTTATTCACGAACTGATTTCTTTAAATACTATTGATCTAAAACTTGGAAAGAGTTCTTCATCGAATTTAACACACCGATTGCAAAGCAGTGCTCAAAATATGCATGAATATTCACAACGACCTTATGACTGAAGAGTCCCTCGATAAAACGGAGTGCCTTGTTAGAAGAGGGTCCAGCTTTACATAATCCATTCGATGTATTTATTGGGCAGCTGTAGGCATATATCTGGAGATACGGTCGCACTTCTTGACGTCCTCCATTATTATGGATCGGGTTTTGAAAACCGCGACTCTACGAGCGAACCTAACCGAAGAAAATAAGTAATAATTACAATTCTGCTGAGAAGCATGTATTTCTGCTAGAGAAATTTGTGAAGTACAATATGTCCATTTTAGTAGCATTAACCAAACGAAGCAACTTTTTATTTACAGCGACTATGAGTTACCCTGATTAAATATGCGTGCTTTGCGTTCTTCATTGAGAGGTTTATCTCAATTAGAGTCTCTCATTAAAGCAATTTATATGGTAATTCAAAAGATAAAAATGCCTTTTTCTTGCAGGAGGGCCAGGGCACGCATGCCCAACTTGGTGTGGGCTCAGTTTGGTGCACAAACTCTGTTTATCTTTATCTTCGAATTGAGGCTGATATTTTTTCAATATGGTATAATTGAGGCTCATTTTCGTACAGCCTGCGAGATCCAACGAAAGAATTCACGTATTTACGCTCATCAGAGAGTGAAGAGGGATAGCAACATATCAATATTTGTAATTCATTTTTCTGTTATAAAATTTAAGGCTTTGTTTAATTTAAGATTTCAAAATACATCTGTTTGAGTTTAATCATAGACTCGAATGAATAATTTGAATGTCAATGAAAAATTGGTTTCTTTATTATGTTAACGGTTTATGAAGCTTAAGTTTTCACCTAGAAATTAAATTAAGCTCAGTATCTAGCTCCGAACGTCTGATTTTCATTGTAATTGACGCTCTTATGAATTGAAATGTCTTTGCAATTAATTCATTTTCTGAGCAATATTTATGGGCTCTAACCATTATCAACGCAATATTTTTCCTTTTGTGGTGAGTGAGCATTTCTATAATAGGCAATTTTATTCCATCTTTTGTCACCTTGAGAGAAAATAAGCTTTGATAACAGGCTCAATATTCATCATTGATGAGTGGGAATAATTGCTATACTTGAACAGCATTTTTCTCCTATTCAATTGCATTAAAATTTTCACACGATCTCTCCAGCGCAGTCTCACAATTGAATGTCATCAGCTGTCTTCTTTAACAAATTTTAGTACCATACCAAAATTTTAACCTAAAGCCAAACTAATTTGTAAGTTGAATAAAAATTGATCGAATGCAGAGGTGGGAAAATATACTACATACAACATTTACAGCTCATAAATGCACTATTTTTTCAGAAAAGGAAACTTTATGAGCTTTCCAACAGGGGTTCATGAGTATTTCTGAACATTTTCTGTACTGTTTTCTTAGTTGCCAACAGCCTATCATAACATACATGAGACAAAACTATGAGAATCATTTTCGTCATATACGTTCATTGTACTTAATGCCTGAAATAATTAAAATAGAAATTTCTGCTTGAATTACTACTCATTTTCTGCTGCAGCGTTTCATAGTTATTGCCCTTAGTTTTAAAGTCAAAAATCAACTGAAGAACTGTAGCGCGGTTACATCATTGGTCGTTGCTTATTTCATAAGACTAAATGCAACGCTCTTTTGATCTGCAGTCTCGGGGTTGCAATATTTCTGGCAAATATTTTTTTTGTGTATTGAAAGGCAAAATGTGGAAATTGTTAGAGATTGTCATGCAGACTTTATGGACTCATATTTACTCATTTTTAAAAACTCAACTAGTGCAGTTCTGCGATTTCACCAGTGTTGCAACTAATTGTATCTGATGACAATAGATTTTTCAGAACGAGGATTTTTGGTAATTATTTCTGCATAGAAATAAATGATTAAAAAAGCGACGTCACTTATGAACGAGTTTGTCTAACTATTTTTATGGAGATTAATTTTTTGTAAACGATTGACCGAATGTGCTCAGTGTATCTTAAATTTAAGATGTTGAAAATGCTAAATTTATTTTAACTAACTGCAAAGCCGGTCTCAGTTTCAGAACCGTTAAATAGTCTAGCGAGGAAATCTTGATCTATTCAAGTCGTGCGTATCGTTTTAATTATTTTTAATACCATGATGGGTTTCAAAATTGTTATGTATGTTAAATTTTTTGTTTATGAAATAAAAATGAAAAATCCCGCAGAAAATATGTATGTCTTGAGTGTCATTCAAAAGAAGTTCAAATAAATTTACGATGAAATGCATCAAGATTACATCAAATTTTAAAAATTCGTAAATGTTTCCCGCAGGAAAGCTTCGTTTCCAAAGGTTCCCTTAAACATTACAAAATGCAATACCAATGAAGCTTGCTCAGCCGACGAGTCCCATTCTTAACAGTGCATAAAAGTTACACCACTGATGAAATTCCCAGCAACGTTGCGTTTCTTCTTCAACACATCGAGCAGAAATTCTAAATCTCTGTAGCAATTCAAAAGTGCGAATTTAAAACCCATTTGGGGTCAAACGGAGCACCAGGGCGCTGCACCGGGATGACGCGGCTGCACTTCCCAGCCGCTCGGCCGAGCCGAGTTCCGGACTCGGTTTACGAGAACTTTATGGAGTCATTTTATGATCTTTGACTAAATAAAAGGTGATTTAGTGCCGAACAATCGTCAGAAGCAAGTAAGTAAGTGCTTCACATTGGAGTTAGTGGGTGAGAAAACAATGAGACTGCGGCATTAAATTCATCAGGTGTGATTTGCTCAAAACAAAACGACCGTTTAACGTTTTAACGGCGTCTCCTGTAACTGAGTTGGACGTGAGCTTCCTTAAGCGGTTCTGGTAACTTGGGCACTAGACGGAAATTAATTAAGTGAAGAAAATAACAGTTCAGAGGAGCAGACATGAGTATATTCCTTGATGTTCAGGTATCTTGGTCACCCTTTGAGCTTTCAATAATAATCCATCCAAGATTCCGATGAACATTCGTACAAGATTTTGTCGGCGAAATTAGAGCAGGTTTTCGAGGCAGGCATGGGCGCAGAATTACCACGATGTGAATTTAGTCGCTTAAAACAGCACGAGAAAACCAATTCAGCCTTGCATGGTAAAGGATCGGATGCTAAAATTTTTATCGTTATTTTTAGTCGTCAAATTTGGCATTGAACAATGCTAAAATAAATTGTCGCTTCGATTCCAGAATGACATTTCGGATTTTCAATTATGCGCTCTGCTTTTTGGAGCTCATGAAATTATTCAATAAGAATACTTAATTCGTGCGGTTGATAAGAAATGGAAATGTAAAAAGGAAGGGAAATTATGTTAAGACGTCTTGGACTTATTAAATACGAGGTCTGGGTGACATTACTGAACTTTAATCTAACGCATTATACCAAATTTCTACACTACGTGTATCAGCCTACATAAATAAATGGTTACGTTAATTAAATAGAAAATGCATTTAATAAAGGGAATGTCAAATTGTTCTCGGTGAGAAACGCTCCTAAAATAGATGAAAACATTCCAAATGGGAGAATGTTGGTTCTCGATTTTATCATTTTATTTGACATCAGAATTTTGAAAAAAGGCTAAAATTATCTAAAAGATGGAGTTGTGCACTGGATAGCGGATATTTCAGTAAGACCGTACAAGAGCGTCAGAAAGTAATTTACGTCATATGTTCAGGTATGATATGTGAGAATAATGACGATTTTTCCTTTTTCAGGATAGCAGTTGTTCGTGAACAACAATCGATGGATTACCAGTTTTACCTATGGTAAGTACAAGGTTATATTTGTGTGTACTAAGAAATGTATTGAAATTAAATTTCGTTTCATTAAAAAAAATTCGTTTCATTGTGAGCAGCGATTTCTCTCCTGTATCATACAGTTCTCGTAAAATTGAAGAGTAAACCGAACATCTTTACGTTATTCATCTAAAATTTTAAGATTGATTTTGGATCGTATTTTTTCATCAAGCTAACTTGCAACTTAAATAAAATTTAGATATGCAGTAAATAGCAAAGAGCGAAAAGTTTTGTGTTTAAGCTCTAACGTATATGCTTAAATTTTACAACATGCGTTAGCGGTTTTTTTTTGAGACAGTTTTACATATGTACCGCGCAATAACAATTGAATTGACCTACTTCAAATCCATCGTAAGTATGAACTACGCCGTAAGATTTTGATTGCCAATGTGTTTTTTGAATCCTAGTGGACCATCATGCGATCTTGGAACGCTATAAAATAATGTATTCGCTATTTAAACCATTCCCACTGTGTACGAATTAATTTTATCTTATTAAATGTATTTCCATTCAAAATCCATTCAATGAATTTTAATTCATCTGATGATTATTTCCATACATTCAAAATAAAATTTATTACAAACCAAACCAGTTGTTTATTAGTTTATTTGGAAAATACGTTTTCATTGTAAATTTCAACCAAATAAACACAAATCCTCCATTTCTCCTATGAGCCGTTCAAACAAACAGACCCTTTTTTCTTTTCAAGAAAATTAGACGCCTGAAGTCCAGCAATATACCAGATTTCCGTTCAGCAATCGTGCCCCAAGTGTTCCCACTTTTCCTCGATGGAGCTATTCCCTTCCAACGTCTCCCATTCGCTCCCCAAGCTTGTACCCTCCTTCTCTTTTCCCTTCCCCATTGCCGCCGCTCCACCTCGGCTCAACCTCAATCAGCAAGTCTGGCAAAAAATCTTGTTAGGCTGCTCCATTCTTCCGCGAGCCAATTGAACACTAAATGGCAGAATTTGAAGCCTTTTTAAAGAAATGCCGCGAGAGCGACGAGCTTTTTGCCACGGTGCCGCTCTAGCGCAGGCAAAACACTCCAGTCTAAGTAGAAAAGTTTGGACATTTTTTGTAGGATGTAACTCTGGAAGTTTGAAGTGCGACACTGCGACGGCATTGAGAAGTATCCCTGCGACGGTCTTAGGGTGTCCGACTCTGCCTCTCATCGCATACATTATGCACTAATTAAAGGCGCCCAGGCTGTGATGCTCAGGATAATCTCAAAATGCCGAAATTCAAATGCGAAAAATTTCCGCGTAATATCAAAGTCGCCCTCTTTGCATAATTTATAAAGGTCGTCTAATTGGGGAGCGTCTTCTGCACTTAAAAAAATCGTCAGTTATTATTATATGACACTATTAAGTCATAAAATTCTAACAAATGAAGAGAGTTGATTTAGTTTTTGGGCTGTTGTTGGTTGTAACATCATATGTTAATTTATGAAAAGAATGTCTCAACTATGTTATTAGTACTCCGAAAAGATTGACGAATAGGCTACTTGGGTATCCAAGGTTACAGTGAAAGCAAATCTTGAGTTATTCACAATTAATTCGTTAATTAAGGACGTCATCAGATTCGGAAATTTTTATGAAAACACCCTGATTCAGCTCACTGACAAAACCCTACATAATCTCTAACCGACATGAGATTCATCACATAACATGAGGTTCAGGTTACTTCATATTTTGTTAGAATTATTCTATGCATTTTTGGAGATATCCTGATCTACTTAAATATATTGATAATTAACAGCTCAAGGCAAACATTGTGTTCCGATATTTCAAAAAAGAAGCGAAATTTGTTTACCCCTCAACCAGATTTGAGATGACTTCTTTTTCGTGAGCTCTATGATCTAAAATTTTAGTCTATGAACTAATAATTAAAAAAAACACTTCCATGAATTCTGTAACCCATAGTTTCGTCATCGAGCTAAACTTGAGATGTCAATTTTCGGGAGCTCTAGACACCAAAATTTTAGCCGTTGATCCAAATTCGAGAAGTCGAGATGTCCTTCTAGAGCTCGAGAAAAGTATCTGGCGGCGGGACCTTTGCTGGGTGTTGTCGTAGTATCTCAGGAACCGCTGTACTGTGGAGCCGGTATCTGGGGGAAGGAAAGAAAATGATTAGGAAATTAAATTAAGAGAGTTATGACTCAAAGTTTAAATTTTTCTTGCATGAAAATGGTTTTAACAAATAAATAAATAAAAAATGAGGCATCATAACTTATCTTAAGCTAATTTTTTCTAAATAAACTGAATGATCNAACGGCATTCAGCTCAATTTGTCGGATAAGACTGCATCAATAATTTTCAAGTATTTTTTACAATTAAAACACTTTCATCATACGCATGCCGGAAAGCATTAAAATAACACTTCTCATTTTGAGGTCTGCGCAGGCCACTAAATATTTGTTACTTGACAGATGCAGCGCTAATATTTCAGGTCACCAGCAGAGGAAAAAAAAATCAACGAGCCCACCTCTTGCAAAACTTCTACCTGAGGTAATCTTATTTTGTTGTCTGCATTGGCTCGAGATAAAAGTAGAGTTGCAGATGTTTCGTAAATGTACCAAAAAGAAAACAGGAATTAAGACAAAAAATCAAGAGATTGAACATAACATTAGGGGTTGTACGAGAATCGGCATGAAATTATAATAGCTGATTGGACAAGTAAATTTTATGCATTAATTATAACGACACATTGAGTATTAAATAAGTGTTTTTTTTTAATTTTATCGTATGCAAAAAAATTACTTTGTAGCCTCTTAATTAATATTTAAACATTGTTTTTAACAGCATTGATTTTGTAGCTGCAACTCATACAGTCTGTGAAACTGACTGGTGTAAGCAGTTATAGTCATGTCCATTCTACTGCTTTGTTCGTAAAAATCAAGGCTTTAATTGCGTTCAATTTGCATCTCAATGAAAGCTTGTCCGTAAACCCGAATCTTTTCCCCATCTTTGTAATTGTCCCGCTGCTCGCTCTGAAGAAAATCACTGAACCGAAAATATTTTAAAATCCATTATTATTCAAAGCACCAAAGTTTTAAGAACTCATGATTTTCGGGAGAGGTTGAAAATATAGCACTCGTGGGTCTCAAAATCGCGGGAAAATTTCTTAATTAAGCTGGAAGACCAAGTTGTGTGCTGCTTCTGGAGAAATTTCCCTGCCCCCGGAAACGCTCAAGGTGGCTTCTTCGGGCCGAGAAAAAACGACAATTTTCCTCCGATAGAGTAAGAAAGGTAATTTGGTGAGATGAACCCGCATTAAGACTTTTTGAGAAACATCGTCCCTACCGAATAATTTGTATTCAGCAGCTGGAAGATAAAAGTAACAACGAAGATAGAGGAAGAAATTCTGGGCTAACAAGAGAGTATGAAGACTACAGGGATACCAGAAAGGAAGGCCCAAGGCTCTTCAGACTTCAAATGTGTGTATTAGGGAGAGCTTCGGCTCGCCTTCCAGCGACAAAAACTTGCGCAGGACTTCGTTCTCTTGAATGTGCTTTACATTTTAAGGTGCCTGTGTTTTCCCGCTCTTCTGAGGATATATTTGACAACAAAGATACGTGTTCTTTCGTTGCCAGCATCGTCGGGAACAAAATGCGCAAGTGCGCTCGAGTTTAGGCCCAAGTTTATGTTCAGAGACCGGCCAAACCCGCAGATATTTACGGAGATGATACTCTTTTCCCCCCACATGCATTATGCTTGGCGTCTTCAGCGCGCGGGCTAATGTAATTTTCATAGAACCGGGCTTTTTGTTCTCTTTTTCTGCTGGAATCGAGGAGGTGCCTTTCTTTTAAGATATTAAAAGGTGAGTCCCATCACGGGGGCATTACTCCCCACTTTGTATTCTCGTAGGTCCTGTAAGGAAGCAAGCTGCCGTCTGAATATAAAAGGCGCTGCTTTCGGAACAGTTTCTCTATTAAGCTAATTAGGAAGATGCCGGTGTATTTTTTTTAACGCTCGGTTACGATGGCCGGCCGGCTGGGCTTGGCTGGCAACGTGTATTTACAAGACGCAATATATAATATTCGGTGTCTTCATTAGCCGCTCCGGAATCTGCGAGCTCTTGTTAGCTCAAGCTGTGGCAGCTTCGCCGGCCTGAATAAAGTCATGTTCGATATCTCTAGGAATGAGAAACGAGAAAGATGGCGTTTCATCGACATAGCCCAAGATTTCGCATGCCATTCCATTCATAATCCATGCATGGAATCATCATTATTTGGTCATGTCTCAAACCACAAGATGGCTGCTTGGATTCTATACTGCTGATTAAATGGCTTCGTGCTCTTTAAGAATAGTTTATTGAATCTTATAAAATTTGAGAACAACCTTTTTCGGTGAGTCGTGCGTATCGTGGAAGGTGAAAATATAATAAATATTATGCTTAAGAAACTGCTGTTGCATGATGCGTTTAACCTCATCTTTATCGCGGTTAAAGCTACAACTTTTTTGTAGATTTTCCTGCCGTAACGGGTAACATGCTTTGTTGAACTGAAAAAACTTAGGAAAATTGCACGGCAGCAGCAAAATTAAAATAAGAACACAAAAAATGTCCAGAAACCGTATTGTGGGAAGTTTTCATACAAATACAAAAAATGACCCAAAAAACTGAACCGTAAAAATCGCTGCCGGGGTTGAGTCGGCCGACGACCCACGGTTTTGTGTGTCTGGCAACATGTTTGTTTCATTTGTTAGAGAACGAGGCCTCTTCACGGCCAGCCAGAACCAGAGTGCCAATCGTTGCACAAATTTCATTAAGCAAACTGAGGAGAAGCGAGCGCGGCTCTGCAAACTCTAGAGCCGAGGTTACACGTACAGGGTCGGACTAGGCACGGCCTTGCTGTGTGCAAATGTCTAAGCGAAATAGCAAAGCCTCGCTCGAATACTAGCTGGGGTCCAATAGCTCGGAAATAGGCCCGAGAATACAAGGAAAGGCCTCAGCCTCAGGCCAGCTCTGTTTATCTTGCCTGCTCTCAAACATGAGATCGACAGAAGCCCCGACTCGGAATTTTGCTGAGCTTGCTCTGCGTTGGACACAGTTTGGAGAGATGGAGTTTATTGCTGCACCACAATGCAAGGCCGTGATGTTTTCCGCTCGATTTTTTGATATTTTTGTTGTGATTGATGCGTGCGTGAAATATGAGCTTGGAATCACGCGTATGATGAATGCATGTATTAAATAGGATGGACGCATGTAAGAAATATGGTGGACACGCGCGAGAGAAGTATGATTGACGTACGTGAAGAATTTGATGAGCACTGTAATGGAGGTGCGTATGAAATATGATAGACTCATTTATGAAATATGATCGACGCGCGCGTAAAATGTGATGGATGCACCTATTAAATATGGTTGACGCGTGGGTGAAATATGAGCATGAAGTATGATTGACGCAGATATGAAGTAATAGAACGACGCTAGTATGATATATGAGCTCATGAAATTTAATCACAGTGAGCTTGAAGTATGATTGACATTCACATGCATGAAATATGATCTATGATTCATACACGTCTAGCATGATGGACATACTATGATGGACAGATGGACAGATACAGCTCAATATATTTTCGTGCATAGGAGTGGCTGTGCACGTGTCTTTCGTGAATTAAAGTTTTCAAAATTGATGAACATCTCTTCGAATTAGGGCGATAGAAACGATGATGTTATATTGCAGTGAATGTTACCTGGTGGCAGTTGTTTGGGAACATTTTCGAAACTGATGCACCTAAAATTTTTGCGGTATTGCAGACTTGTAATTTGGCTAAGTATTTTTCGAATGTATTATGATATTATTTATCTACGAAAAGATTTGTTCTGAATATCGAGGTCTGAATAATGAATCAAATAAAATGATTGGCTATTTCTATTTCAGAGAATAGAAGTACTATAATTTATTTATATACTACCAAGTGATCAATTCCACAACATTACCATCAACCCTCTCATTTAACCCTGCCACTATATCAACCTTCACATTATATCAACCCTTCCACTATATCAACCCTCATACTCAACCCTCCTGCTGTATTAACCCTTACTCAACCCTTCCTTTATATCAACCCTCTCACTCAACCCTCCCACTAAATCAACCCTCTTACTCAACCCTCCCTCTATATCAACCCTCTAACTCAACCCTCCCACTATATCAACCTTCAACCCTCCTGTACTCAAACAGTTACTTTGAAATTGCATTAGCTAGCTTGAGAAAGCACCAGCGTATAATTGTTTATGTCCGGCAGAACATGATTTTTAGGCACTCTAGATTGAATGGTAACTGTGCATGGTATTATAGGGAAGAGAAATACAGGTTTACCGCAAATTTCTGATGTTCACCAATATTATGCAGTGCATCATTATGAATTCTGACAACTCGAATGGCAGGGCTATGAAATTTCCCTGAAAAGTTCGCGGTCGTATCGAAATAAACTTCCCGTATCTACAATATGATAGTGTAAAACCTACCGGCCTTTTTAATATGTCGTTTAATCGAATCCGCTTCTTAAGCTACGTCCGGTTTTCAAAATGGCTGTCACAGGTACGATAAGTACAAAAACACGTGAGCATTCCGTGGAGGCGGGTGGTCAGCGAACGATGGTCGAAAAGTCCTCAGTTTGACCGCTGCGACCAAAAGGATAAGATTTTCGGTCGCGCTCATTGATTTGTTCGCTCTTCACGTGGTCCACACACGATCCATTTTAAAGATAAATAGAGCCTGTCTTTCTAGGGCAGTAGACTGATTAGAGGGTCTCGCGATTTATAGTAATAGAAAACGTGGGCCAGGTAACAACGAGACGCGTATTCGATGCTATGTAATTTGTAGGATAAAAGTTCCTTACAAAGCAGGATACCGTGAATGTTAATTTTTTTGGTCGTATCTCGAAAGAAAGAGGTAATTCATTGGGATGAATGAGAGGTGGAGAAATGTGCTGTGAATGTATGAAAGAAATGAATCGCGATGTATTTGGACATATTGTAAAAATAGCTTTTAGGTTTATACCTTCTTATTGATAAAATGAATTGACAACTTTTGCGATGATAAAATTAGGTCTCTCAACATTTTAATTCTTCAATGATAAACTTTTGAGCTCCCTTAACTTACTGCTATAGACCTGTTCTTTTCCGGTGATTCCTTCTTTTTTGCCTTGTACTGCTGAGGGCAGCATCATTCAATTACCTGAAAAAATAAAGATTTCATGAATATTAGTTTTAGCTTTGAAAGAATTTCGACTCGGAAACAAATGGGATACTTCACATAGATCTAACAAGTGTTTGAATACCGCAAAAAGTTCTAATTTATGTGGTTCAAAGAAAATGGAGTACGTTTACAAAAATTTAATTGAGGTAGTTCGAATTTTACGATAGGAGATATCTTCAATAAAAATAAATCCTCTATCATTAATATTACTAATGGTTTTTATAGGATCGATTTTGTCCATGCATGAATGCATCTCATGCAATTACATAGAAATTTATGCAACTTCACTCGAATAATAATGATTAACGCAAAATCTTAAGAAAACACTCACAAGGAGAAACCAAACAATACGAACACCAACACACTTTATGAGAATTAATAAGCTGCAAGAAAATTTTCTGCAACAATACTGAGCATGAATCCTGTATACACATTTCACAAAAAACGTTGAGAGGAACAAAATTTACTCGATGATCCTTAAACCTTTCCCGATAAAAGTTGAGAAATACAAGACAGTTTTGCCAAACTCATCTATTTCACAACGCGTCTGAATATTTCTTAGGGAAGCTTTTCGAACTTCTCGTTGAGTGAACAAACTCCACTCAGGCTCAGTTTGTTCACAAAGAATTTTGCCGCGAGCAGCAGGAGCAGCAGCGGCGGCAAGCGCTGGAAAATTTTGCCTGAGCGGACCGCACTCAAAGAACACGGGAGTGTGAAATAGTTTTGGCGTGAAATTGTACTCGAGCAAAAAGGCCTTTGCCATTTAGAGAGACGAGGCCGGTCGTAGAGCTGAAAGAAAGGTTTCGAGCACACGGCTCCTCTCGTAACTGGATGCATTCTCAGACGCCTGATCCCTCTGCCTTGATGGAAACTACGAAAATGACTAGTGTGTTTCTTGAAGTTGTTTTTTTCTTGCGGGAGCAACAAGGAAAGGAAGAAGAAGCAAGAGCGGGTTTCGCAGGTGGTAATTCGCATTGATGAGGAGGTGATGTTGAAGATGCAGCATGAGAAGGTGTTTTTTTTTCGTTGGTATGAATTATTCACATTTTCAAGTTGAATGTGTTTTCGTTTTTAATAATATGCATGTATACAGTACTTATGAGGTATTTTAATTCGTAAAGGGAATAATAGTTCTTAACTCCGAATTGATCTATGAAGCTACTCATGAAAATATTTTAGCCGACTATATAGTGCCACAAAAAATTCTTTTGAATATGAAAGCATGAAAAAAGTAGGTAACTTTCTACGCTCGGTTTTTGGGAGATGCTTTCAATTTTTTATTTCTGAGAGACCGTTATTGAAACTGAAAATCAAATCGAAATGAAGCGAGAAACACAGTTTTAATTCGAAAGTTAAATATATGAAATCTCATTGCAAACTCATAT
Source organism: Orchestia grillus (assembly GCA_014899125.1). Taxonomy (NCBI): domain Eukaryota; kingdom Metazoa; phylum Arthropoda; class Malacostraca; order Amphipoda; family Talitridae; genus Orchestia; species Orchestia grillus. Next base: position 19,447 of record VOMN01069584.1, on the reverse strand, counting down.
CTTTTCGATCATGATGCATATTTATAAGATATAGAAACCCTAATTGTTTATGTCGCATTTTTGAGAAGTCGAACTATGGAAAAGGGAAATGCAAGTCATTTTTGTTGTGGTACTCGTTCGAAAATTTCAGATTTTTAGCGGTGTTACAAAGGTTCGGAAAAGCTGAAAGAGAATTTATTTCTTAATGTTATTTGTAATTTGTGGCAAGCAACGTTTTTTGAGACAATAAGATATGGCTAGATTAAAAATTATAAATATGAGATTTGTAGGAATCATAGTTATAAAAACTCCCCATTCGAGAACCATACTATCATTTTATATGAAGATTTGCTGTGTCCATGCTATGATTAATATTTTTGTGATTTTGGAAGATTATTCTATGACTTCGGAGGGCAAGACTCTTAATTCAATCATTGCACCTTTTTTTCTCTTAGTAAATTTCTTTATACGTGGAATTCTCGAAAAGGGAGTAAATTTCTGTCTTCGTTTTTCGGTCTCATCATTTCATTTTTTCGGTCTGATCATTTCATTTTTTCGGTCTGATCATTTCATTTTTTCGGTGTGATCATTTCATTTTTTCGGTGTGTTCATTACATTTTTGGACACGACATGTCTTCTTCCTGCCTCATTTTCGTGACGCAGGAGCAAGTCTTTGCCAGTGGAGTCACGGACTTGACGGTCGAAAGTTTCGATGTGTCTCAAGACCACCGAGGAAAAGGGTCCGAAGTTTTGATTGTGGAGGAAAAGTCTCGTGGGCATCGTCAGTCCGGCGCTCCTTTTCCATCCACCGAGGCTATAATTCAAGCTTTCATCAGGCTCAGAAAATATCCCAACTTTGTCCATTCCTGGCTCAACCCTGGGACGCAGGAAAAAGGATTGCTTTATAAAAGTTGGCGCTGCGCAATCTGACTTGATGCCACGTTTAAAGTGCGGAAAATTTCGCGGCGATTTCCCAAATTGGAGACACAAAAGATATGGTTTTCATCTAGAAGGCCCCGTGTTAGAACTGTGCCGTGTAGTCCTCTGATTTGCTAAGAGGTTCTATTTGAAAACTTCGTTGTAGTTTTAGCGAATAATTTCGCATTTGCAAAACGTAACATTCATCGTTTCCTGTAAGAGTGGAGTTTTGGCTTCTCCCACGCAGCGGTTGTGTCTGCCTGGAGACAATTCGGTTACGTTGTTCCGTTGTTGATAGTTTTATTTTAGGGCTTCATAACTCTGTGTCGTTCGAATTTATTCATATTACTAGAATACAAGCTAAGGAATTGCCTCAAATATACAACTATTGTCTGAAAAAAAACTTCCATAAAACAAACGCTTCTCTCCTTACACAGGTGATTGACTGTGCGTTAAGGAGATGCCTATACTTTATTCATTGTTTTGTTTATTGTTCTCACATATATATATATATATACGACTTTCGAAATGTATCTTTCAAAATTCTAATTCAATGTGTCGAGGAGGATATATATTACCTAAAAGCTCCTTCTAATAGTATGCAATAAGTCTAAAGTGACGTAAAACCTGCAAAATCCTGAAGATAATTTACTTTAGTAGAATTCATTCAAAATCTCCATGGTAATTGAATTTAGTAGAAATTAACTCAAAGTCCCCAAGATAATTTATTTTAACATAATTGATTAAGAATCCCCAAGATAATTGACTTCAGTTGAATTCATTAAAATCTCCAAGATAATTTGCTCTAATAAAATTTGTTCAACATCCCCCACATGATTTATTTCGGTAGAATTCATTAAAATGCTGTAGAAGTGAGCAGCTCTGGAGGATTGACTGCTCTGGTTAATATAGTATCAGATCGTGCGCTTTATTTTGAGTCAATCCGTCTTCTGAATCGTTTTTTAACGGCACTCAATCGTGAAAGGCTTAACTTTTTTACCCCATGCGACGTGTTTCAATTCATTGCAAATGACATCTCAATCCATATTTTCGTAACTATTTCATTCATCATACTTGTTCAATGAAAATTTTAACAGTTTTTTCCTGGGGAGAATTTTGGAAACAGTAAATCTCTGCCGAAGAAAAATTCGCTTCACGGTCATCATGGTTCAAAAAACTTTCAGAAAATACTTATTAATTATTTTCAATGCTAAATTTTAAATTTTTTTTATTTGCCACTGCTTTCATATACAAAATGAAAACTTATTCCTGGACTCAAACGGTCGCAATTCTCGAAGTTAAGAAGCCTTTTCTTTTAACAACCATAGCCCGTGAGTCAACTAGTGTGCCTCGGGGTTTCAATCTAAAGCAACCACAGTCGAAAACTAAGAGAGCTCGGGTTCCGACATGTACCACAATGATACAATATAAATAAAAAGTTTCTCTGCAACAATCCTGACAGCTTTCAGCCATATCTGGTTCAGTTTTTTTCGTCATTTCAGGTTTCAGTTTATGAGCCTCGGAATTCCCGTGGCTATCATTGTCTCGTAGTCTTCAAATTTTGACTTAAAAACCAATGGCGTCTCGGCGTGAACTTGATTTGGATAGCTTTTACTCACAGTATCCTTCAAACTTTTGGAGTCACGCATCCTGAGGTTGCAACAACCAACAAATCCACGAACCAAACGAACTTCGAGATTGCAACAACCCTCTAACCCTTGGAGCCAACAAGCCTTGAGGCTTCAGCAACCATCAAATGCTTGAAACCAACAAGCCTAGCTTGAGGTTGCAACAACCATCAAAGTTTTTGTCCAAGAGCCGACATGTAGGGATCGAGGTTGCAGCAACCACCATAACCCTGGAACCGACAGGGATCGAGGTTGCAGCAACCATCATAGCCCTGGAGCCGTCAAGCACTGGCGTTTCAACCGCCATCACAGTCTGAGGACCTTGGCCAAAATACTCGTACTCGGTGCGAGCTCGAGCTTCAATTTATCAGAACCTAATCCGTCTCCAGCCGGCAAATGTCGAGCAAGGCTAAGCCGAATATCGCGAGAATATTGCGAGCCCCAGAATATATTCGGCGGACCCGGCTCCTCCGCTTGCCAATTTGCATTCAGAGTGAGAATTTGGCGGAATTCTCTCGAATTTCTCTAAATTTGCTCCGTATGATGAGGTTGCAAGGCAGAAAATCCTTTTATAGTGCCAAAGTTCAGCGCCGTTTAGACGCAGCTCTCCCAAAATTCTAGTTAAGCCCGGGAGTTTGAACTTCCATTTTGCAGGACTGTAGTTTGCACTCGTTCTCTGTAAATTGGCCCCCATAAGTTTCAGGCTTGCAAATTTCCTCACGGTTTAAATTTTCGTTCGGTGAAGTGGTTAGGTTCTCATGAGGAGGAAAGTTCGTATGAGAATTTTCCATTTCGGTTTATGCCCAATTCCTTTAAAAATAGACGTAGTCCCTGGGACTCCAGAAGTAGGTTTCAAAATACTTTCGGGAAGACCGTTTCTGAGAGGGTCATCGTTTTAAATGAGGTGAATTTTCATCTGCCGATAAACTCTCAATCAAAAGCTTCGCAGATTCGGGCTAGCGAATAAATCTAATTTAATGTTTCTGAGTGAACACTCACGTCATGCATGAAATTATTCATGTTTGGCATACATAGACAATTTCGCGACATAATTGATAATTACCAACGTTTGTTTAAATTTCAATGGCCGAAAATTGATCTATGAATAGTTAAAATATCCTTAAGCTCACGAATAGAACGTGAAATTTTTTATTACGAGCAAAGAATAAAATGAGTCAGTATTACATACTTTTTTCCTCTATCGCATTTTTATATGTAGTTTTTTGAGCGATCGCTCCAGGTGAAGCATGTTTACATCACTGAAAATATCAGGGCTCCCTTCATCGAGAGAACAACAATATAATTCTCGGTGATTATTTGAAATAATTCTAAATTAAACAGCTAAACAAACACATCTGTCACTTCTTAATGAGAAAACGCTTCGATCGTCCTGAAATAATACATGAATGCAAGTGGTCCTGAAATAATACATGAAATACAATTATACAATAATACAATAATGCAATAATACAATAATACTATAATACAATAATAAAATAATGCAATAATACAATAATACATGGATCATCCTGAAATAATACATGAATGCGAGTAGTTCGCTTGGGTTTCAAAATTCCATTTCCACATATGCCAATTTGGCCTTCCAAATTCTTTTCCCATCACGAGATCATCTTGATCAAAAAAATAAATTTCGATTCCAATTTTCGTCTAATAATTACTGTACTACCTTAATGATATAAATCCATAATCTTGCATTGCGTTCATTACAGGACGTGATAATAATTCATCTTAAGTGTTATATCGCATTTATTGAACGTCGTATCATTTTGAACTTAAAATTGTTTTGTGGAACATGCCCTTACGTGATGCACGATATCATGTACGTTTCTTGGTTATGCATTATCACACCAAAGTACATAGATATGGATGTTATTAAAAGCTTTTCAAGTCCTCTTTGGTGAACTTTCAGTACAACAAACTGTGCAATGTGCAATAGTGCAATGCAATGAAGCACTGAACTTCACGGAGCACTTATCTTTGGAGCGAGTGCTAATAAGGCAATGATGGGAGCGATGCTGTAATCCTGTCTAAATTTTCTTTCGAAACAGCGGTCATTTCACTTTCTTGCAGTAGAATCTACTGAGATATATGTACGGGGAGTCTACTATAATTCACACTATTTCAGTGATCAACGCAATATCGTTTAATCTCATCCAGACTAGATTTTAAATACTGCTGAACTTAGTGTAAGTATGGCCTAAAGCCTATAACACTAATGACACCCATAATGCAGGGACTAGATCGCTTGCATAGAGGAACTTGCTTGAAAATAGCTTTGAAGATCTAATGATTCTCATTTCAAAATTCGACAGGACAGGACTTGAGCAAAATCTTTACTTGACCTAATTGATAACAACAATACGATAGGCTTCTTGTTAATATTCGACAAAGCCCAAACATAAAACTTCGCTAAACTTCAGATATATTTCATATCGAGTGCGATACAACCAGACACAATACTTCACCATCGGACCTCAGAGATAAGCTCATGTCAAGATTTAACACCGTCGGAGCAAAGTAGTTCAATGATACTCAGATACATGTTCGCGTCGAGATTCGATAACACCAAACAAAATCAGAAAATATAAGGGCAAGTGAAAATAGTTCATAGCTCCTCCGAGGTCTGCTCACGTCAAGAGTTGCTGTGTCCACAGCGCACAGCGTCCAAAGGCAGCACCTGGCCAGGTTTACACAGACACCTCGAGACGGCCAGAAGCCATTCATTGGGCATCACACTGACCTGCAGGCCAAAGAGAAAACAAACACATGAAGGCAAGCACGACCGACCGTCCTGACCTCAGTCTGCGATAGATTTAAAATGACCGAGCATCCATCATATCTTATGTGTGCTAAATTTTGGTTCAAATATTGCTAGTGAGTGAAGAGGGCAGAAAATCACTGAGGATCGATCGTGTTTTTGGTGTGCTAAATATGTCCACGAGTATTCTCAGTGGATAAAGGGGTTAGAAAGTAAGTGAGAATAGATCATGTGTTGGGTGTGCTAAATCTTCGTTAAAGTATTGAAAGCGGGAGGAGAAAATCCCTTTATCTTTTCAAGTACATGATTAAAAAATAGAAAAAGGGTTCGGAAAAACCCACGTCGTTATTTGGAGCAGAGGGTTGATAAGCTGACTTTCGTTCACTTTTCTCTGCAGCTAAAGACCTTGGACGACGGCTGATTTGTCATCCGTTGGCGTCAAATTAAATAATTTGACTGCCTTGAATGTAACGTACCTCGAAAAAGATTCCTTCCAACGAAGCGAGATTTTTCGCGTTTATAATCATATATATGATTAGCACATCGAGTGCGCCAGCGTGGCGCAATAGTTTTTCCTCTCTTGAAATTTAAGTGAGCACCACAGTCCAGCAAGTGGTACGCGGCAACATTCAACGAAGTAAATAACATCTCAGTTCATAAAAAGAGTTACATTGCATTACTCCGCTCCTGGAATTGGAAATGAAAGAAATTCATAGTTATCAGAGTTAAATGCAGTGACATAACAGGGCTCGACCGCAAAAAAACACAAGAATATTTCTAATGCCTCTGAGCAAAAAAGGGTTTAGAGAATCAAGATGAACTTTTTAATTTTATTTTTTCTGTGAGAAGAAACGTCAACGACGTTTTTCAAAATACTGACTAATTCCTGATGATTTAAAAGATTATATTTTGAATATTCTCTAAGAACGCCAAAAAGAAAATCCAAACAAAGAGAACAGAAATCAGCATTTTAGCGAAAATACCATCCAACGGTAGAAAAAACGAAGCCCGGGCTCTAAAAAAAGAATTTTTTGTGGGATTCAGATGTGGTTCACTAAAAGGAATAGAATTCGTCTAGGGACAGCAGAGCTCTTCTCACGCAATGCCTCTCCCGCCCCAGCCCCCGCACCTGGTTGTGCGGCAGCGCTGGTATGTGTATCTCTACGCACCACTATATTTTCTGGAAATTGGTCTTCCTTTTGGGAATACAAATCCAGAATTCAGAATACAGAAAAGAAGCTTGAACACAAATTTTTATACTTTTGTTCACTTTGAAGCGTGAATTTTTTATATCATTTGTCTTATATTTTTTTTTGTAAAAATTCAGAGCTTGCTATGAAACAAAAATATTTTTCATTTGTTCGATGGTCTTATTATTTCACAAAGTTGTGTATCGAGAGCACCGCAAAATGGTCTGCCTCGTCCGTTGCTACATAAAAATGAACTAAAATAAAGGCTAAACAAACTAAGATAAAGGCTAAACAAAAGGACCCTCAGCGTCAAGCCAAATGAAACAGAATTGTATTGTGCATGCACTTGGAAAACATGGGTGAATATCCATGTTCGTTTTTCACTTTATTTCGCCCGAATTTAGGCAAGAAATGCGTCAGATCATTCTGCCACACCCTTAATAAATAAACCCGCCTCCCTGGTCAGCCGTTCTCTCTCGCTTGCTTCATCGCGCGCCAGTCCACGAACAGAGCTTCCGTGAAATATTTATCCACTGAGGGTAAATATTAATGATATTGTGTATCCATGCTACCATACAAAGGTTTCATTCCGTTACATTTGTGTAGCTTTTAACCTTTCAAAATTCAGCTTTTTTTAATCATCAGTGGATGCGTTTTTCGTGAACACCCTAGTGAAATGAAACGTTTATGCCGCCCAATCAATGACTTTATAACATAATGGTTGAAGAACTTGGGAGGTAAAGTTATACTTAATTATGGACTCTACTCCAAGCATGTGAGGTTTGGGAGAAGCGAAGGCTCTGTGAAAGTTTTTAAGGATGTAATGGGCGAGTTGAACTTTGAAGCAGCCCGAAAAGGGAAGAAAGAAAGAAAGAAAGGAAAAACGTTTATTCCGAAGTAAGTCACAGACAGAATATGTTCTAGCGGTTTTTCAATGAGTAAGATTGCAGCCGTAAAATTAAGACGTGGAAATCGCGATGAAACTTCTAATTGTGAAACAAAAACTTTAGGAAAGTTTTCTGCTCTTCACTTTTTACATTTTTTTGCTATTGAACGAAATGACACAAGTAGCTAAATATTATGATAGATTGATTATTCATGTGATGCAAAAATACATTTCATGTTGATAAACTGATTGCTAAAAAAAACGACGTCAGTAATTTAAGATTTTTATTTGACACTTATAGGAAAAAATCCACAATATTATTTAAAACTTACCAATACTGGCGGAAATTTTTGCAGTTGTTTTAAAAGCATGGACCGATATATGGGCTTCGGTTCAGCCTAATTAGTAGTTACTGGTGACTCATCACAGCTGGTGTCTCCACTAGTACAGGTTAAACATCCCAAATCTTGCATAGTTTCATTAATTGGCAACCCTTGTAACCCGGCATGATTTCATCAATCGGCAACCCCTGTAACCCGGCATGATTTCATCAATCGGCAACCCCTGTAACCCGGCATCATTTCATCAATCGGCAATCCCTTTAATCCGGCATCATTTCATCAATCGGTAACCCCTGTAGCCCGGCATGATTTCTTCAATCGGTAACCCCCGTAACCCGGCATCATTTCTTCAATCGGTAACCCCCGTAACCCGGCATCATTTCATCAATCGGTAACCCCTGTAATCCGACATCATTTCATCAATCAGCAACCCCTGTAACCCGGCATAAGTTTGCTACTGTGAGTGTCGGAGTGGAGGGAAGTAACAGTAGAAGTGCAACTGCTGGCGCTACGGAAAGAAATGAAAATGCAACAGAATGGTTCATCAGGCTCTGGGTCCGAAATCTCAAAATTTTGAAATTTCAACTCGCAGTGCCGTTTGTTATTTTCCAGTTTGCTAAAATGTTTGCTCTTTCTATTCTTGAATGACGTAAAACAACAAAATTACAAAAAAAATTAGTCCTGCGTTCAACCTGGAAAAATAATTTCTAAGATCAATGATCGTAAATAACTTTCAACTTCAACTTTTTTCTGTATTTCGATATGAGGGGCAAGGTAATTTTACATAAGAAATTATTTGAAGATAATGGTAACAATGAATAGAAAATATAGTATGAGCTGGAATGATAACAGTTCCGCCAAAATTTGGCATATTCATGTACACCAAGAAATGACTGCAAGCACCTTAGAGGTTTTGCAATAGCCCAGTGTGACTGTATTATTTTTTATAATCATCCATGGAGTTTTAAAGGAATTGAATTCTATTTTAGAGGCACCCGATTCATTACAAAATTATCTCTCTGAGTATTAACAATTGTCCCTCAATGAAGTTGAGCAACGCTTAAGCAAAGGACTTTTTCTATTGTAAAGCACATATGCCTCTCAATATTTGAAACTCAATTTAAAAGCGCATACCTACTGAAATTCTACACAACTATGTTACTCACAATATTCTTTAACATCAGCGTGCAATGCAGGTAAACAATACACCGATATTTGAATGGTCGATTTAAGGAGGGGTGTTCAAAACTCTAAAATCGAATGGTTCTTCAGATATTGCTGCCGTAAAAGGGATCTCGAGCGGCCTTCGGTTCGTCGGAGCTTTTGAACTTATTTGGCTTATCGGACCCCAATTAGCGACGACGACCTGTACGATGGGCCGGCCGCGTCCCAGGCTGGCATCGCAACCCTAAATACAAAGCGAAATTAGTCCTGTTGAAATTGATCCCACTGAAAATTGACAGAATGTACGGAAAGGTGATCGGGGTGAAATAGGTGACGTGAAACTGGAAAATTCATCTGTCGTGAAATCTAGACGGAATCGCGGTAGTTTGAAATTCGAGATATGCGTCGAAATTTGTAACAGAAATAGTGTGAAATTTTCTCCCTGAAAACGAAGTTTCAATGTTCTCACCGGCTTAGAGCTTTCTAAAGCCCACAATGAACCTCGCCTCTCTTGGAACTCAGATTTAATGCTTGGAGATACTTTCGATGACGTTGGGATTTATTTTCCATCGAGTGAAAGCAAATCAGCATATATTTTCATTTTTATGCGATTTTATTGTCATCCAGTAAGAGAAGGAATTAGGTTCAGGGATTCTGATTTCTATTGATATCTTGTTAAGAGAAATCTAAGATAAGGCCATATAAAGTTATTGTTTAGAACCTGTGGTCTGCTCGCGATAATATAAGAAAAAGAAACAAACTCTTAATTGAAGGCGCTTTCAGAACATCGCAGTTCGTGTAATTTGTTGAGTGGTAGACAAGAGGGCGCGCACATCTACTCGTACGACAATCGATGTACAAGAATAAAATATTATTTGACAAATGAGGGTTCGAGCCCCGTTGGGTTTGATTAAATTGGATAGAGATGAATTTCAATCGCTAACTTATCGGAAAGTCATTACCATTGTAACCGTATTGATTTTTGCTGGAATACTTGATAAGCCTCTAATGAAAATTGTCAAAAAATGGGGAATAAGTGCGACGAAATCAATTTAAAACTGTTCCTAACACTTCTGACTCGGGAAAGGACTTATTGATTATACGTAAACTTGATACAACGATGAAAATGCTTTGGGAGCCGATGCAATATTGATGTTAATAAATAGTAAGAAAATCCACGTTATTCATTAACACTTTGCCTCCAGAGTGGGTCATATATGATGCACGCGATCATCTAATCTAACCTAATGTAACCAAAGCCCTATCTTGTATGAATACAAATTTTCGAGTTTTCGTCAAATTTGTGTTCCTCAATCGAATAAACTAGACTGATTAGGAAGTAAATTGATAGAGGAACCAAATTTGTGAAACCAAAATCCCTCATTTTAAAATTCACAGTAGAGTTATTTGTCGGCATGTAATTTTACCTGCGTGGAGAATCAGAGTCAACGGGTTAAAACGCATTTCGATAAAACCTAACTTCAAGGTTTTTGGCCACTGGCCATCTTCAGTGAAAAGATAGCGTTCGTTCGCGTATCGTGGCTGCTGAAGAAGAACGACGTTCGATGCCGCAAAAAAAAACGAAGCTTTTCCGTAAATTAGTTTCCTTTCCATTCAGTTTTACCTTATTGATTTGAATTGAAGATGTCGGCTTACATTGTGAGTATCTTGCTCCAGTCGAGAACGTGTGCGTAGTTCAAAATTAGAGGAGCATAAAGTTACATTCTTCTTGAATCTTGAATACATTCTTCATAATTTGCTCCACTTTTACTCATTTGGGTAACTTAAAAATTGCGAAGCATGATTTTGCATAATTACACCTGCATATAATACATGATTTCAATTCAACGGTATAGAAATCATATCCTTTTCCACCATAAGTCAATGAATCCAGGAATTTTTAGTTGTTACTTTAATTGGAGACAGAAAAATCTACAACCACATTTCAGGCCCAAATATTTCGTTAACGAAAATGTGCAATTTTAATTCCTTTTAGGATCCAATATTGACAGGAGTCATACTTTGCTACGTCCTACAAACTCTGAACTCCCGATTTAATCATCAGAAGGAAACTGAGGTAGCGTTCATACATCAACTTATCAAGAATAGAACATAAATCAGCGTAACTTAATACAAGCGTCAGAAGTAAAGTTCAACATCGTCTGACCTTCTCGGGGTAGTTTCAATTTTTTCGGAACCTGTCACAGTCACGTGAATGTTTCCAATGTTTCAACTATTCATTTATCTTCCCCATTTTACTCTCCTTGGAATGCAGTATCAATTTTTCTAATTCTGGGTGCTCATTGCTGGGTTCTAATCAAGAACCGTCCATTGTTATCGCCACTTCTAAGATTACATAACATAATCCAAGCAGCATCATTTACTTGATGCATCAAAAAATCCCATCATATTTGATCTTCATTTCTCATTGTAGAAGAATTCATCATAGAGACTAACGTACAGCTCAGAATCTTGCCACTATTGGGGTCTAGAAAATGTTCATTGACGTGAGTCTCCTTGAGCTTACTTGATGAAATTCAAGCGTTATCGCATTGCAGGACTGCAATTGAGAACACCTTCGCTCGATGTCGTCGCTCGAGTGTCCCCTGGTGCGTCCTGGAACAAAGTTTCGCCGCATAGCGCCGCCGAGGACCTGCTGAGTTTTCCGCTTTTGTCGTTTTTTTCTCAGATGTGTTGTTAGTCTCCGTTGTTCCGAAATTGTCTTCCAATTCCCGTGTTCTTCTAGGAGTTTTTCACCGTGCATGCACCAAGGTTAGAGGATCATTTCGTTCTTTTTGTCTTGCTGTGTACCCGTCGGAGGGAAATTTTAATTTACGCTTTTGACGCTCACAAGTTGAACGTCAACATGAATAAAACAGGCACAAATGAAGGTTGTCTGCAACCGTGTTATAGTTCTTTTTGAAGAGCAAGTATTGGGTCGATAAAACAAGTTTAAAATTTCATTCCTTGATTACAAAGTGCAGTAAATAATTGTTCTATATCTGATCAACAAATGAGAGTACATTTTTCTTCATAATGAATTTGCATATTTTATAATACATGACATTATTAGTATCCTGAATTTTATCCACAAGTAAATTAGTTGTAATTAGTTTTACGAAGCTTACATATTCTAAGTATCATTCCAGCACACAAAACAACCCGCATTCTCGATAGAAATTTATGCCGAACTCGCAGACAACATCACCAACAATTTCTAGGAATTCTCAACGAAAAAAGTTAAGAACGACATAAGTTTTTCGTTTTGAAGGGGCTTTCTTTTACACGAGACTTTGCTTGCTGCGGCAGCCAACGTTGTGCCTAGGCTCCGTCTTGAACCTTCTGCTGGGATTTGGCTTCTCTTTCTTCGTCATTTTTTCTTCTTCAGAAGCACCAAAGAATCCAAAAGAACCTCTGCTGCCTTGATCCGGGCGAAACTTTTCCGACTCCGACACCGCCAGAGCGAGAGTTTCGCCATCGACATATTTCTATTTTATATAAGGACATATTTTTGGGAGCCAGACGTCCAATATCTGGTGTGCGAGCGATATAACTTTCTTCTGAAAATGTATGAAGATCCTGGATGGAAGTCGAGCTCCCTCCAACGTTGATTGGATGGCTTAGAGTCGCGACTAGCTCACAATATTTGGCAGGAATATGTTGCGTTTTTTCTTTAATATTTGTGAACTTTGCAGAATTGACACGGGCGCTCTGCAGTTTCCGCAAATTTGAAGCTAGCATTTGAGTGGAGCATTGAGGGATGTTTTTTAGCTAGCAGCGCGAAAATCCTGTGAAAACATTTTTCGGGTCTCCACGAACGAGCGCAACCCCGAAAATTGTAAATACACTCGAGTGGTGAAGCTCTCAGGCAATTAGCAGCTGCAAAACAATTAGAAAATAACGAAGTTTGACTACGATAGTTTACTAAATTTCTCTCTCCCTTCTACGTAACATACGATGCAAACACTTTTCTCCTGCAGATTGTAAGCGTGCGAGTTTCATTCGAATTGTTTTATGAATTTCGCCTGCATATGAATTTCATAGCAATTTCCCCTGCAGATGGTAAGCGCGCGAGTTTCATTTGAATTATTTTATGAATTTCACCTGCATACGAATTTCATGTGAATTTCCCCTGCAGATGATAAGCGCGCGAGTTTCATTCAAATTATTTTATGAATTTCGCGTACATGTGAATTTCATATGAATTTCCCTTGTAGATGGGAAGCGCACGAGTTTCATATCAATTACCGTACATTCAGTTTAGTTCAGTTGTAACGAGATTTTCTGGGAACGTTAAGATAATTAGGCTCATATATTTATTCAAAAGTACGGTTATCCAAAAATTGAAAAACGTACATGAAATTTGTGTAACATTTTGTGTTGAAAAAGAAAGTTGTTGGAAGAATACATTAGAATTAATTAGTTTATGCTGTACCTGGACTTTTTGCTCAACCATTTGTTTAACCACTTTATGTCCTTTAGCCATATGCTAATTTTCATTTGGTTTTTGCCTGATTCTTATCTTAACTTAGTCTATGAATTCATTCATTATTAAGTTTCATATTTCACTTAGAAAATAATTTCTGTGGTATTTAAAACTTCTTACACAATTTCACACCTGGTTCTTTTAATTTTAGCACTTCGTGTATTAAGAGTAGGAGCGTGTTGCACGCAGAATGTTTAGTCTCTGAGATGGTCAGGAAAATTGAAGAGAAAATGTCTGTGTTTATACTCAATTCCTTCCTCGGACAATGATGTGATGAATATACTCCAATTCAAATATGCGTGTGTGGCTTTCTAGGTGTTAGACATTTGAAAAAGTCTCTGCAATCATGAATCTAAACTCATAACAGATTTATCATTCAAAAAAGTTGCACGCATCAACTCTCTAATAACAAATTTTTTGTCTTTTTTCCATCTACATATATATGTATTCATATATATTTCAAAATACAAACGCTCTTCTAAATTAGTCAACTGCATTCTTTTTATTGAAAATATAATTTTGAATGTAGCTTTTGAAACATATATGAATTGTAACTAATTGTCAATTATAGTTACATAGTTATACGTTTGAATACACGGAACACGGAAAAAGAAGCAGTATGCGATTCGAATACTCGATCGTTAACGGAGACTGTAGCAGATAGCCCATTTACGACAGCGATGATTTTTAAATGCGTTGAACAGCTGCGATGCTCAACATCGATGCATTTTAGTTGGGATCAAGAATGCTAAGAATCTTCGGCAGTGATATTGTCGGACGATAGAAGAGTGGAAGCTTCAAAAGAGACATGTTCTCCTATCTCTGTATATCGATAGAGAAAGTAGGAAATTTAAAAGAAGAAGATTCTTTGAATCCTTGCATCATGAATGGGAAGCGTGTTCTATCTCCAAGGATACAGACCACGAGTGTTCTCGCCAATGTCCGCTTCATGTCACTACCTTCCCTGGTCTCCATTCTATGTAATTCCTACATTCTCCCAGGTAGAGGAAGACGTCGTTTCTCTTGTTACCGAAGATTTAGAACCTCTGAAATTCTTGGTCGGGCCGACACAGCGCGCGTGCGCAATGTCCATTGTTCCTGGTAAGTTTCGTCCCCACCCAGCCGTACGTTACCTCGACTGACAGGCACCCCGAGAGGGGCTGTCTCTGAGCCCCTCTCCAGAATCCTGGCTTGATTTTCGCATCGTAAACACCTCGCACTTCAGTTTAAGCCGCATTGGGTCTTGAAAGGTTTGCTGATTGATGTCACGTCTGAAAATTCAATGGTGATTAATTTAAAACATTCGGATGTTCAAGCAATGGTACTTTGAGTTAGCTTGAGAAATAATTTAGAGGTATTTCAAAACCTGCAGAACACACAGTAGAGCTTATTGCTCGGCCTACATTAAATAATTGCGTTTCCTCAATTGAATATACTACAACACAACTTAGAATCTAAATGGTCTCTTCACCTGAAGCACTCTTAACATGTGTCAGTTCTGACAGCGGATGAATCCGCGAAATTACTTATTTATTTTTTATCCGTAGCCAAAATACCAGGATTTTATGACGGAAGTGCAGGGATTAATGTGGTCTGAATTCATGAAAAAAAATTATGACATGTGTCAGAGCAAATGTAATCTGAAAATATTTTCCTTGGGCAACCGTGAAAAATTGCTTGATATTTTATTAATAGCCTATTACTGTTAACCTCACTACACCTTCGATGGAATTAATATTCGGTTTAATTCTGTGCAACACGAATACATTAGATAGAGGCGACAAATTTATGATCAAATCTGAGCTCAAAATACATTTTTCAACACATTTTAAATTAGTTTGCTTTGAATATTCGATCACATTTTAGATTTAACATAAGTTTCAACGAGGTTGATCCACGCCATTAACAAAAATATTTACATGCCAGAACTAAATTCTTGACTTCAAGTGAGTTAGTTGAAACATTTTAAAATTAGTAAAATCAGCTCTCCGTCTAAACAGAAATTTCAAACGCTCGAAAAACGTCAAAAGTAACTCTAGCTACTACATTATTGATAAAAATTTCAGAGTAACATAAAATTACCGTAATTTCTATAGATTGCAGTACAGGAATATCAACTGTACTATGAATTGAGTTCTTCATAACGTAATGCTACTTATAAAATGACCCATATCAAGCTAAAAGTTGTGTGAAACAATCCATGTGCAACATTGAAGTTACCACAATGCATGTAACGCCTATTTCCTCGAAACTTACGGTCATGCCGTAAAATAATTGTCATCTAACTCACGGTTCCATGATTCTATCGATAAAGGGGAAAATTACTCATATCTCCAGTAGAGTATTTTGTAACGTTCCTTACTACGCACTATAAATTATTATATAAAAATGCAAATCCTAAAATCTTGTGAAGAGAAATTTGTAACGATCTACACCACTCATCATGAATAATTTTATAAACTCCTAAAATTACGCATGTCTCAGGCAGAGAGTTTTGAAACATTCTGCACAACACAATCATTTTATAAACGTGCAAAATCACTCGCACATCACACAGGGTAGTTTAAAACCTTCTACATACACTGCACACCATGAAGAACGCAAGCAATGTTTCGCGACGTTACAAAATCAAGCGCAGGTCTAGCAGAGCGTCGGCCAATATCGCAAAATCAGCCCTGGCGCAATCAGCATCTGGAGACCGCGAAGACTTCGTTCTCATGCTGAGCGCGGAGTCCAATATACGGTGCAGGAGGGAGGAAAGCTCTCGTGCTGCTCAAAGTCGCACGAGCCTCGGCTTCGCTTCCAATCAAATACGTGCCAAATCTAGATCGCACAATCACGCCAGTTCTCTTCATATATGGGGAACCCGAGGGTCCACTTCGGTTATTTTGCTCCCAGTGAAGGGGAGTTGTTCATGGTTTCTTCTATCATGAAGTTGTTGACTTTTCTATTATGTAGTTTAAAACACTAAAATATATGGGTTTTTCTGATTTTTAAATTCATTTTCATTGTTGGAATGACTTTAGAAGAGATTGTTTAAATTCATTTTCCTAATGTATATATCGGAACTGTACATAACGTTTTCCCCTGAATGTGTTTCAATAATTTTGTCCTTCTTTGCTGCAGGAGTATGTTGCATTTCTGACTGGGGACGCGTGGAAAAGTGTCGGCAAACTTGTTAGAATAATGAAGCTTGGATTCTAGAAATTCTTTTTATCCTTGGAATTCCGAAACTCTTCCTCTGATGAAATCCTCGCAAGGTTTCACTTTTTTTTGAGACGGAAAAAATGGAGTCGGATCAGAGGTTTCTTTGGCAACAAAGTTCTTGGACTTGCCCTGATCTCGTCTCTTAGAGCTCCTGAAGGCAATTCTTTGCTGATTGAATCGAGACAAGTTTTTCCAGAGAAAGAATCATTTGCGTTGCATCTCATCAGCTTGCACGATCCAAGTTTTAGCCCATGCCGATGGGAATGAAAAGTCATCCCTCTAGAACGAAAAACTTTTGCAGCGGGCAAGCACGCTAGGAAAATTCCCAAGTTAGTCGATGACACGACCAGTCCCTTAGCTCAATTGGCTTTCTGGTTCTAGCGCAGGTGGATAATGTTTATTAAAAATCTTTGAGAGCGCCAAAACTTATCTCATTAATCAGGTTTTATTAGGCAAAGTAATTAAGTTTACTAAGGAAAACAGCTGCCGTGATGACTGATTTCCATTAAATGATATAAAAGTTGCGCACTATCTAATACTTAGAAGTATTTTATGCCAATTCTCATGCAACTGTGCATTCTGAATATTTTTGATAATCTTCTCATGTTCCATGTTCATCAACTTTTCTTTCACCTACGCAAGCAACACTTACAGAACGGTAGACTTTTTCTTATCCAATAGAATTTGGAACCTTAGCATGCTCGTTTCCCAGACGAGTAAGCCACGCAAGAAGGTAAGAAAATATTCTTAGGTTATAAACCTGGCGCAAAATATCGCAAAACTTATTATATATCCGTCTCATTTTCTTTCTCCGTGAATTTTGCGCTATTGGAGGCGGTTGGAGCCAGAAAATGAGCCTAGTTGGAATACTCTCATCTCGAGTTAGGGAGGGCCTCTCCCATTCCACTGTGATATGAAAGGGGGGCACAACGCCCCCCTTCTCTTCCAGGAAACCCTTATCCTCGGCGGCCTTGCCGTTCTTTCTCCCGAGGGATTTCTTTCCTGCTTTTTTTCGTCGTCATGGTTCACCTTGTCAGGAGTCGCAGCTCGACGCAGGGAGAAGTACTGTACGGAATGAAAGACCCTCTCAAATGCCTAGTGTGTTTACACCCTTTCTGGCTCTTTTTGGCTTCTCCAAGACTTAGGCTAAACTAAAACTTGCTCGAGATATTTATTGGCGTCTCATTACACGAAGCTCATCTCAAAAACAGCTGCGTGGTTGTTCCACCAATTTTTTTTGTTCCACGCTAGAATATCCGCGTCAAGAAATGAACCTTGTTAGCGTTTTATTCGAAAACACGTTTCGATATTTCAGTAACTACTGAAACCGAGTCGGTACTTCATATTGTATCAAATTTTGAAAATTGGACCAATTTTCATTCTATATGAACGAAAACGGTCTATAAAATTGAGGTGAGCTTCTGCCTAAATCGTTGACAAGTGAAAAAGTTGAGCCTGGTTGAACAATTTTTAATTAGTATTTCTAACTGCACCCCACACGATAGTGAATTAAGAAATCATAGTACAAGATATTACTAGACTAATATATTATTCCCTCTATGGTTTCAGAAGAATATCAATAACATCCAGTCGGTTCACCGTACAGAAATAAAAAAGTAAAATTCTAGCTTGCAGCCAAACTTTTCCGACTTTGCCAAACTTTGATCTTAGAACACTTGTCTTTCTAGCCTCTCTTCTCAGAAGCAATTCAGCGAACACGTAGCTTAGAGTGGAGACTATGGCACGGACCACACAACGGAGATCATGGTGACTGCATTTGCAGTTGTCTCTATGCAAGCCCGGCATTGCATCTCTGCTACACGCCCGCCCTGCTAAAGCGACCCGCAAAAGCACCAAAATTCTGCAGCAGGCTCGCCGTTGTCTCAGGTTAGGGAGGTTTGGGATGGTCTTCCGCTGATGGCGGCCCAGTTTACTGTGGCTCCAGATGCTCTAAATTTCTCGCGTTGCAAAATGAAATTTTTGGTCCTCGAAAATATGCTCTGTTTATTCTGAGTTGCCTGTGTGAGCGGCGCGAAGGTTTACGGGAGGTTGGTACCATTCGGTCGCGAAAGCTTATGCCTTTTAAATCCTTGATAATATAAGATGAAATTTTTCATTATATGCGAGTTTTCCCGTTTTTAATAAGGCGGTGCTACATTTAATAAAAATACATACGTTGGTGAAACTATTTCTATTTCTTGAAAGTTTCTACTTTTACTATTTCTACTTCAAAACTTGAAAACTTTTCAACGTGCGAAGGTGGTTCTCGTAAATCGATCTACAAATAAATACATCAAGGATGATAACTCTTCGTATGAATATTTTTTGTTTCCTTCGCTTGAATTATTGTCAATTAAAAAATAGGAAAATGAATTGAATTTAACGATCATTCAATTGTCTAAATTAAGAGACACAAAAGAAGTTTCGCTTGCACGCTGCCAAAAAAATTTGTTTGAGCTCGGTCACTGTTTTATCAACTGATATACATTCCATGTGCTCTAGAAGCATTTTGCAAAATGCACTGCTGTCGTATTCGAATTACTTCATTAAGTCCGGCGAGAGAATAGAGTGATGACGAGCCTGCTTCTCTGGGTAATTTGTATGGAGATGTTCTTGTGCGCCGGTGCCTGCCACGACCAGACTGTCTCCTCAGGTTTTCCTCCTCACATTTTTTTCGAGATGTAAAGTTAGAAAATATTTAGAAATTCGGAATCTTTGCAGGCACGGAGTGAATGCAGCCAAAGTTATGTTGCCATCAGAATTGGGTGATGCAGTGAAAGGAACTAAAATTATTAGGCTGCTATTATGTATGGTTGATCAGTTTAGAGTCGGACTAGACATGAACAGTCCTTTTCCGTAATGGGACCCA